>JJRW01S0007238.1:44086-54369 GCA_001188405.1 Loxosceles reclusa | reverse complement strand
CAGGCCTAATCGAGACACTCACGCCCGATTTTGCAGGCTTATTTCTTGTTATGCATAGTCCGATCATATTATTGTGACCACTGCTTACTTTTTACATTAACACAGAGAAGACAATGAAATAAGGCATGTTTCCAAATCAGGTCTGGTGGGTATATAAGGAGTGTTGTGTCACATTTGGGAAATATATCTCACGTTACTCTACACATTACTCCCATGGATAAAAGGAGCAATTTATCTGACAGAAAGTGATGATTATTGGCTTTCGGGCTAAGGGTGACATTATTTCAGAAACTGCACAGTATTTGCGTGCTGCCATAGCTGCAGTGTATCCAGCAGGGAAAGTGGTACCATAATGAAGGTGACATGGCAACTACAGAACACCACATGCCATATATGCCAGAGGTGAACACCAGCTGTGATGGTACATTCGGGCTAATCAACTCACTACAGTGGAGCAACTTATTGCCAAGCGTAATCGGGGCGCACCGCAGGTGTGTCTGAAACAATAGTGCAGCAAACCCTTCTGCATATTGGTCTCTGCAGCGGAATGATAGTGACTGCACCTGTACTGATGGAAGAAGCTGAGATTTGCAGTGGAGTACCTGCATTGGACCTCCAGTAATTGCAAAAGATTGCTTTCTCCATTGAGTCATTCTCTGTTGCATTGAATGCATAGATGGTGTATTCAGCAAGAAATATAGTATATCTAACACTCCTGTTCCATTGCTGGACAAATGCAAGCTGATGGGACCAGCATCATGATCTGGGGAATGTTTTGCTGTACCTTCTTATCCTTGTGGAAGGCTCTATGGACCAAATTAAGTATGCATCCACTTGTACAAATTACATATGCTTGTACATGCAGATTGTATTCCCTGGGACTGATGGCATCTTCCTGCATGACAATGCGACATGCCACACAGCTGAAATTATACTCAAATAGTTAGAAAAGCATGAGAAAAAATTCTTCTTGTCTCCAAATTCCCCATACTTAAACCCAATTGAGCATCTGGAACCATTTCAATTTTGCAATTAGCCCTATGGAGTATGGATCCTTCACCATGCACCCTTCAACAGCTATCAGATGCATTGTAGTCAGCATCACTCCGTATCTCTGCAAACACATTTCAGATTTTGGTTGGTTGGTTATTTGAAATTTAATGACACAAGAGCCTGTAAAAGCCATACTGTGCCAAGCACAAGGTGATCACAGAGCATTATATGACTGGGGCACCTCAGGGACACTATGTCATGCCTCGTACTTACGAAGAGGTGAGCCTCTGAGGGACACATTCCAGAACCTTGTTCAGTCAGTTTACATGTTCTCTGTACTGCACATGCTGGTTACTCCGGATATTAGCCACTGGTCTGACTATGTATTTCAAAGTTAAGAAGGTGTCATAAAGATCCTGTAGAAATATTCCTGGGGGGTCCACGTTTGATTGCGATGCCCCTGTGCATGCGTCTGCAAGATATGCTCACTGCCAGAAGTTAAGATGCAAAGGTGAAATGCAAAAAAATCGACAAGTACAGCTTTGATTGACACGAAATGCAGCAGGAAAGTAGCAAATTTGTTTATGCATTAAAAAAAAAAAGAAAAAAGAATTGCATACAAAGATGAAAACAATATTAATTTTTCATAAGTTATAAAATGAAGTCATTTTAGAGTCATTAACAATATGATGTTTAAGGCCAAAACAAAACACACATTAATAGGGTCTGTGAACCACCCTTCATCCGCATGCAAAGTTTATAGCGTGTGACCATGCTTTTTATTAGGTGATCAACGACCACAGAGTCAAGTAATCACCATTCCTCCTGTAGAGCAGTTTGCAACTCTGTGAGAGTGGCTGGTGGTGGGAAACGAGTACACACAGCATGCCTGAGGGCACTCTAAAGATTTTCAGTGGAATTAAGGTTGGGCGAGTTCGCCGGCCACTTGATACGCGAAATCTCTCCAGGTAGTTCTCGACGATGTCAGCTTTATGAACATGTGCATTATCACCCATTAAAATGAAAGCAGGACCAACTGCTGCAGCATACAATCTCACAGTGGGGTTTAGTACTTCATCCCGATACCGGACAGCCATTGCAGAACCCCATCTATAGATATGCATGTCAGTGCGATATTCCAACAAAATCCCTACCCACACCATGATGCTTCCATTTCAGAATGCATGATGGTCTAGGGCTGATTGCGTATGCTTTGTAGCCTCCATACCCTTATACGCTTGTCCTTTAGTTGCAAGGGAAATCTTGACTCATCCGTGAACATAACATTGCCCCAATTGATATGTTGCCGACAACACTTTAATCATTCACCTCTGAAGTGGACAGATCGAGAAACACAAATTCGTAGTACCCGGTCATACAGTCCTTTAATGTGTAGCCCTCAGCTGACAGTTGTGGCAGATATCACCTTACTAATAGATGCTGCAACCATAGGTGTCGCATATGTGGAGGTCGCTCTTCGATTCTGCTTAACTACAATAGCAATATATTGATCTTCTGCAGGGGTCATAACCCTTGGGCGACTGCCATAGGTCTTTGGACAACTGTTTGGCTTGTTTGAATTGTTTCCGTAATCGTGAAATGACAGAATGATGAACGCCGAAGAAAAGAACAACATCTGTGATTGATTATCCTGCTTCAATGTGTTCAACAGTGCTCAGAATTTGCCATTCGTCTTCTGGAAGCCATAGAAACACATCTGTCTTGAAGAGAAATCGTACGAAAGTTCTAAACACTTTTTATCAGCACCTACATTCAATTCCTGTAACGTTTCACAATGCTGGTTTCTTATATGACTACCTTTTATGCATATTTCTCAACGCGAAACTGTGATTTGTTGTTACATAACATATTTGCATACTTCCATATACCTCTGCAACAAATTGCGGAGCCTCTCCCATTCAGATTGGCTTATGGAAATTAACATTTTCCTCTGTGTGGTTAACTTTTGGCAGTGAATGTACTTTCAATGCACTGTGTTGAAACAACTTTTCTGATGGAATGCAAATAATATAGAATTGGGACCCTGGGCAAATGCTACACTTTCTCATGAAGTAATATTGGCCTGTTTGCATGTTCTTGTGCTATTAAATTCTGATTACCAACCAAGCAAGCGAGATGCTGCTTGACTGGTGGCTCTTTTCAGTGCTTGTTACACTTTTTGTATTACTGTTGATTTTGGGATATTGGTTATTCAAGCCAAAAATGACTGAATACCTGTCTGAGAAGATGACATAACATTTGTTTTCCGTGACAGTCTTGTCCAAACGAAGATAAAAGCACAGGCTTTGGCTGAACAAATTCAATTGAGGTGATTGGTGAACAACCTTCAACTTTGTATCATTGTGTTTGTTTACCACTGCGAAGGTCATAAATGTCTCCTTCTTCAACATGTCTGTTCCGATGGAAATGTTATTTTACCAGAGCATTTCGAAGATGTCAGTAAAGTCCGTTTGTATTTCTTCTCTGGGACTCTTATTTTGAAATTGAAAGCTTTCTAAGTACACTTCCTGATTGCCATTGGCATGCTCCACTTGATGATGTCTTCAGCAAAGATTCCCAACTCTTGAAGTTGTTTGATGCAACTTTGTTTTTGCTAAGTTTTTAATTACAGTTAACTAAGTTTTTTTAACTACAGTTTTTGCTAAGCAACTTCAAAAATGATGGATTGGTAAATTTAGTTAGATCTGGGCAGTATTTACTTTCAGATTTATAAAGAATTTTGAGTTCAGGAATCATGATGGGCTTGAAGTATAGTGAAATATGTGATGGCTTTCAATACTGCAATGGAATTGCTCTGGGTGAAACCCAATGACAGATGAATAATCGAGTTATACATGGATTCCCTACTCCTTGAGGCATCAGGTGCATTGGCAAAAATCTGACAACCGAAGTCTAGGAGAGGGCAAATGGTGGAGTTAGCAATTTAGGTGAGTTGTGAGCTTCTGCTTGAGAATAATTTAAAGCAATCGAAAGTTTTCGTTTTAGTGTGGTTCAAGTGTGTGCTTCAATAGTTTTTCTTGGAACTAGGCGTCTTTCTAGCAGTAGGCCAACCAAATAAAAGTAAGGTTTGGGTGAACAAGGAAATTTTCCAATGAAAAATCTATAAATTGGGTTTTAGGTAGCATCTGTCACTTCATTTTATTATTCCTTGCTTGGCATTCTGGATCTTTTTCGTGACTGCCCCTGGATTAGGGGCAAATCTAAGGCGTAAATGAAGATATCATCAACATAGGTGATGCACTCTACTTTTTTCATATGAATTCGAATATATTGGCTAAGGACGCACCAACGAAAAATTGGGAATAGGACACTGCTCTTTGTGGGATCCTCACTCCTTCCTTTTTCAATAAATAGTGAGGGTTTGTAAGTTGGTTGGTTAGTAGTGGATGTTTAATGGCACAAAACTTGAAGAGATCAATCTGTGCCAAATGCAGGAAAATCAACAACAAGATAAAAACAAAACAGATGAAAAACAAGCACAAATGGAAGTAAGATGTCTTACGTATATCCGTGAAAGGCTCGAGTAACAGAAAATGAAAAATATAAAACAGAGTGATGAAACCAGTACATCATGTGAATTTAAAAAGCAATGTAAACAAAAATCTAAACATGGTGATTCAAATGGCTAGAAATCAAAAAACGCTGCAAGATGTTAAAATCAAATGAAGGTACTAAATTGTATAATGGTCTAAAACACGAAACTGAAAAATCTGAAGGCAAAGAGACGTGAAAACCAGGACAGTCAATAAAAATACAAAACAAAAGCAACAGGCAAAAGCCCACCATGGCTGACCACGTCAAAACTCATAAAACTACGAAGACCCTCTCCGTCATCACATATATATATATATTGGCATAAATTAGGGAAAAGAGTTCCCTCGTCACAACAAAAAAGTAAACACAAGACATAAAGGAACCGAAATCACATGGAACAATTATATACAAAGAACAATATACACGTTTCCCCCCATAAAATTGTGTAGACCTTTAAAACAAAAATACACAAAAAATAAGTGAATTAAAATCGCATGAAACAACCATATACAAAGAAAAATGTAACACCCATCTACCCTTAAAATTTTCCAGGGGGTGGAATAGTCAAAACGGAATGGTAGAGTGAACAGATATTCGGCTCGTCGCCACACAAAAGGAACCCATGCGTTAAGCGGGTGTGAGCCATATGCAGCCAAGTCAGAAACACGTCCACTCGGCGAGAAGTGCACGGCCAGTCTACAACTACAGGCTTCACAAGATCTGTGTGTCACAGAACCTGTGCCAGCGGCCATACAGAAGGACCCGAAAGATGGGTTTCCATTCAACGAAGGGAACAGTCATTCGCAGACGACTTCGCGGCAAGGTCTGCAGCATCGTTCCCAGGAATACCGACGTGTCCTGAAATTCAGTATAATCTGGTATCTTATCCATGAGTGTGCAAAGCAACAAGGATGTGGGACAACACAGGATGAGTCGTATGCTTCCGAGAAATAAGAGCCTGCAAAGCACTGTGTGAATCGGGGTACACACAAGTCGGAAACAGAGAGTAACGGCGAATGTTGTCTGTTGTCTAACACCAAGAAAATAGAATGAAGCTCGGCAGTGAAAATCGTTTCCTGTGCAGGAAGGCTGTCACAAAGCGAAATTGCACAACATGCTACAGAGAAACCAAGGTGTCCGTCAGATTCGGAACCATCTTTGAAGATGGGGACATATTGGGAATAAACTTCGAAGGCTTTCGCGGCCAAAGTCTTCAACATACATAGAGACTTCTGGGTCAGAGTGCCGCGTCAATTGGAGTTCATGTATGATGTAGGGAATAAGCTGCACGATGTGCAAGATATAACTGTGCATATTGAACGTGGGGTGCTGCATTTGGCAAACCGAATGCTGAAACTTCTCTCAAGGTGTAATAGAAACCACAGCACTATCTGTGCAATGTCAGGAATAGTCAAACCGAGCCCACTCAGTAAAGGGACACAAGACGGCCATGCATGAAATAGACGTACGTAGGTGGGTTCAAAAACTCGTCACCATAATGGATGAACATGTTGAGACTGCGGCTGCGTGAAATATCGCAAGCCCATATTCTGACGACATTCCTTGAGGGAAAGTTCATGAGCCTCTCAACGTATAAACTTTGATGATGATGATTGGTGTTTTATGGTTCAAAGACCTATTAAAATCATACTATGCAGCCACTTATCTGTTGGCAATAGTGTAGCCCGCCCTTGTAGCGGCAAGCGCGTCCGGGCGCCTCCCGGAAAAACGCAGATACAGCCGAGTTGGTAAAACCACTAGAGATAAATATGTAAACCAGGTCATATAGATTTACAGAGGGATGTGTAATATCCTCTGTGTTTGATCAATAAGTTAGGCATGGTAAAAAGCCATGAGTGACTGTGCCGGACACGAGATGAACGTGAGTAAGGTGAAGGCAAACACACACACCCATGCCAACCAGAAGTGTAAACTTGGAACAAGAGATGTCCGGAAAGCTTCAGTGCACAAAGGGAGTGCCTGGTAGACTATCGGTTCAAAATATTTGAAACGAGATAGACGAGCGAAGCCATACACAGCACAAGCGTAGTCCAGCTTGGAGAGGATGAGCGACCGATACAGGAGCAAAAGCGAGACACGGTCTGCCCTCCCCCCCAAGAGGTAGATGACAAAACGTACATGATGTTTAGCGCCTTAGTGCATTTCACTTTCAGATGACAAAGATGTGCCGCGAAAATGGGGGATCGGTCGCAGATGACACCGGGAAAACGGATTTCGGAAACAATCAGAATCTCTGTGGATCCTAAAAAGAGACTGATCAGGATGCAAGCCTCGTCTGCGACAGAAATGCATACAGACGGTCTTGTCTGGTGAAAAGCGAAACCATTTTCATCTGCCCAATGAAGCAGCCGGTTCACGCTGAGCTGTAACTACCTACCTAGAAGTCGTAAGTTCACTTAGCTGTAAGAAATTCGCAACGTACGTTTCGTCAACGCACAATGAGTATTGGATTCCTGGAGGGAGCGTGGACAGAGTGCCATTCAGTTTAACGATGAATAAGATGACGCTTAAAATTAAACCCTGAGCGACGCTCAGGAAAGTGTCGTACCAATACGAACCTGGAAAGCAATCAACTATCAAATTCTGGATAAACACCGACAGGTTTCCCCGGAGGCCCATAGCATGGAAGTCACGGAGAATGCCGTAGTGCCAGGTACGATCGTAGGCTTTCTCCAGGTCAAAGAAGATCGACACCAGGTGAGCACGACGAACGAACGTTTCTAGGGCGAGTAAATTGTCTAATATAGAGCAAAGCCACCTAAAACCGCTTTGAAATGGGGACAAGACAAGGAAATACACCAAACGAGCGTTGACCATCCGTTCCAGTAGTGTGCACATGCAGCTGATCAGCGCAATAAGTTCGAAGGTGTAGTGGGATCTTTCCCAGGGTTTCGGAAAAGGCTCCACAATAGCACGTCGCCATGTGAACGGAAACTCCTGCTCACCAAATGCGGTTAAAGATCCGCAGCAGCACGTGGAGTGAACGAGGAGACAAGTGGCGTAACATGGCATAGTGCAGGGTATCGGGTCCAGGAATAGTACCCCTCAGGGGCTCACCTTCTGGTGTGTACGGGGAGTGACGTGGCGTTCCCGAGGTACCCGAGTCATATTGTGTTCCGCAATCACCCTGTGTTTCGCACAGCATGGCCCTTACAGGCCCTTGTGCCAATAAACCTCAAATAACCAACCAACCAAGAATAGTATCACGAGAACGAGACAGAGCTGCCTGCAGCTCGAGAAATGTGAAAGGAGAATTGTAACCGTCCGGATGTAAAGTGCCGGAAGGAAATTCTCTGTATGTTCCACTGAGGATTTGACTTCCTAAAACGAAGTGCTTGTAATTCGAGCTACGGGAAATCTGTGAAAATGATTCAGCCGAGACATTCGCAACAGAGGGAAGATCAGACACGGTTTTACAAGGCCGCGTACAAGGCATGTGCCGCCAGGTAGCGTTAGTGATAAGACTTGTTTTCCAGCGCTCCCTAATTTTCTGCTTTTTTCATAGTTATTTCTAGCAGTAATCAACTGTTGTATGTTAATTTAGCGACATAAAGTGAACTTCTGTCTCTACATGTGGTTGTTGATAATATTTTTGCAGTATTTTAAAGAAATCAAAGTCTTTTTTCCGGTGATAAACGCCCACGTGGTTTCAACGTGTTGAGTTTATCACGTAGTGAGCCATTGATCCAGTAAGTAAGTTGTAGCTTTCTACTGTGTAGTTTTTCTTTTATGTACAGAGAAGAAGGCACAGGGAACGGATAACTTTAGTTGCACTAAATGTGCAAAATTATCCTAACTGCAAGAGGAGGTCAGTAAACTGCGAGAGGAATTATACAACCTTAAGGTTCAGTTCCTCACGTGTACTGAGGTGGAAAAAGGAGAACTGGACCAGGGGGGTGGGGTGAAGTGAAGATAGAGGTGGGGAGGAGAGTGGATTATCAACCTACGACCCTAGATTCGTCCGCTAGTAGTTGAAGGTCCACGTGCGTAAAGGAACGTATTAACACGATGTGCGCAGTTACGTCAGATGTTAGCCCCTTGCTTCAAGCAGTATTGAATAACAACCAAAGATTTGTAAAAACGTCCACCGTCCAATGTGGTCACAAAAAATCGGGGCGATGTATTCAGCTCCGGAGTGACTGCTTTCCCGAATAAGCTACGCCGACGAGTATTTGGGCAACCTATAATCAAAGTATTTTGTGAGGGGGATCGCGCATTTTCCCGCACGTTGAAAGAGAGGTCATGGCAGGGGCATGAGCTTGAGTGTAGACCCCAACGGCTGAGTCCATGACCACAAGTGTGGAACCATGAATTCGGGACCAATTGTAACAAGCGCTCTTTGCTCTTTGCTGACACCAGGACTCGAATCAGATAAGGAGTGACGGCTTTCCCAATTAAGCTACGCCGACAGGTATCGGAGCAGCTTATTATCTAAGAATTGTGCGTGTGGGGGATTATAATTTGTTCCTATGGTGTAATGCCCTGTTGTAAAGCACCGGCTGAATGAGCATGAGGAACAACAGGTCTGATATCTAAATTAAAGTTCTGACCACACACACATCCTCGGTGTCAGTAAAGTTTCTGCAGTTCGAAATGGATTTAGATTTACGGGAACGTTTAGCAGACATTTTTGTGACGAATCCAATTCAGGAGTTTACACAACACGAAGTAAATTAAACTTCAACTTAAAGAGTTTAAATAACTTAGTTAAAATTAGCAAACTTGCTAATGAGGTAAAAGAGCCAAAGTATAATTTAAAAGCAACTTTTATTTATTTTATTGTGCGTACGAACAAATACAACAAAATCAATAACAAAGTGCTCATTTGCACTTATAAATCATATTTCAAGTAAATTTCAACAAATTCGAATAATTTTCAAAATTACAAGCCAAAAGCCCTAAACGTTTTGTACTTTACATTCACTTCAATCTTTATGAAACTTTTACTTTTCTTTGAAACCATTTATGTCACTTTAATGGCTTCTTTAAATGGCTTGTTAAATTTCAATTACTTAAGTGAAAGATCCGTAATTATTACGACCGTAGAATCGGCTTTATATCGTAGACATCAAACAGTTTGGCCTTCCTTCAGACACGCAGATACGAAGCATCAATTTTAAAGAAGGCACTTGGAGGTACGTAATACACTATTTTTGCGGGCACTAATTCAAAACTTAAGTTACACACAAATATTCAGAAGCTCTAGCGTTAGTGCTTCTAATACGGTCGCAGAATTTAATTTCTAGCATTCCGCTTCAAGTCAAGGCGGCGCGAGCGAAAGAGCCAGAGCCCAGAATGCAGGAATCTTCACGCAGAATTCGGAACACCAGAATAACACGAATTTCTCGTGAGCGTTACTTTTTTTTAACTGTTGCCACTCAACTCGTTTAATGACGTAGCTTTTTACATAATTTGTTTTTGTAATGGAGGCGAGTAAGGATGTTATCTTTAGGCACTTGTGGTTGGTAATGTTACACAAGGAAGGGAAAGGTTAAATCGTTAGAATGGGAAATAAGCCATCCAGTACTTATATCCAGATCCATGGTGTTAAGCGTATAAAAACATAGTTTATTCGCGCCACTTAATTTACAAATACAAATACAAAATGAGAGTCAGCAACAGGCAAATGCCCAGCATGGTTGACCATGTCTAAAAATCCATAAAATTACGGAGACCCTCTCCGTCGTCAAGAGCGATAAGCATAAATTAGGGAA
>JJRW01S0007220.1:45695-57692 GCA_001188405.1 Loxosceles reclusa | reverse complement strand
CTCGGTTTCCCGATTGTTCCTCGTAGACAGCTCCTTGAAATAACTTGCGTATTTTTTTTTAATAGAATTTTCATTTCAGTCACTCAGTCCGTACTATCCCTGAAGAAGAAATGTATAAACATTTCGAAAGGTCGGACGCTAATCTTTTATCTACACGGTTTAAAACCTCAGAAACCTTAGTAAATACAACTGATTCAAGCCGTGCAAGTCTCCGTTTATTAAATGTTTCACGTTACTTAGTGTCATTAATCGTAGGTATTATCAAATAAGACCGACTCATCCCGTTCCGTTTTAATGAACAAGAATGATGATGTTGTAATTGTAGAGAGATTCCAATGATGTTGTAATTGTAGAGAGATTCCAAACATTGGGCATATATGTAAAATAAAATACAAAGAAGAAATAACGCTGTGCAGCACAATTATTTAATTCATAGACAAAGGTCTACAGCTGTTTCGTTGACATGTGGCTCAACTTGATCACGACGAACGACTGACTGCCATGTTGGAAGTAGTAGTGACCCCATTTCAGTGACACCCAAATAATCACCACACCTTCAACTCCTCTCGGTCTTGATTTTTACGAAGCATACCACATCCGACTCTATCGTGATTCTTTAGTAAACGACACAAGCTCCACTACATTTCTCTCAAGTGCGTGGCAAAGGCTCATCAACATCCGAGCAAAGAAAAACTACTACTTCCAACTTGGCAGTCAGTCGTTCGTCGTGATCAAGTTGAGCCACAGCTCAACGAAATAGCTGTAGATTTTTGTCTATGAATTAAATAATTGTGCTGCACAGCGTTGCTTCGTCTCTGTATTTTATTTTACAAGAATGATGATATTTCATAAAGATATGTTTATTTGGAATTGAGATCCCACTAATTGTATTATTTAAAATCATGTTTTATAAAACTCACCGCATGTCTCTCTGTGACTTCAAAGTGGCCCAAAATGATGAGAACGGAATGGAGCACCACATAGAAGTTTAACCACCCAGGAAGTTTCGAGTCGTATTTCTGCACAGGATATTGCACCTACAACAATAACATCAATAATTTATACCTGTATTTATGCCGGTTTCAAGTACATAATAATCGAGATGAAGAAGGAGGTCCACACTTTTATTTAACGGAAAAGAAGTGACAAATTCACACTAAAATCATGAACGCTACTTTTTAACCTTAACACATTTACTTATTTATTTATATAGATCTTAACAGATGATAAATCCAGTGATAGTGATAATAATAGGTAATTCACGGCAAATGGAAAAAAACAACATTCCATTACTCGATGATAGAAAAACATTGTTCTCTGAGCATGTTAACAGACAGAAAATGTCCGAATGTACAGAAAGAAAGTTATAAAGATCATAGCAACGAAATAATGGTGAGCGACAGATGGTATTAGTCCGATGCAAAGGTATAGCTAAAGTTATTGAATGTCTCGAAGACGACCTAGGTACATTAAAAAATGTGCAGCAATACGTCTGTAACACTGAAGTAGCTAAGTAAGATTTTATATACAAACAGTTAATGAAGAATAAATCTTCGGCTTTCCAGTGTTGCAACATTGAAATATAGCCGAAGATGCACCATCATAAAGGTAAATTCAATTGTGTTTGTAAAAGATAAAAGTTAGAAATTTATTTTGAATAGTCTCAATATCATCTGAACACACAGAAGAAATGTAATACCAATTATGCAATCGTACATCAGTTTGAAACAGAAGAACGTGTTGTAAAGTAAGTATAAAGTAAAAGAAAAGGGCTGAATCATTCCATTAAAAAGAAGAATCGATATTCCCCAAACTAAAGAATACTTTAACCCCACAAATCCCCTTTAAATTAAATTCCTACCACCCAATCTTAACCACCAAAATATGTAAAATACTCATACCCTACAATATTACACTTGTCTCCATAAATCTAGACACCTTTCAAAATCGAAAAACGGCAGTACACATACCCCCCCACCATCAGGAGGTATCTACCACATCCCTTTTGTCTCTCAAGACAATACACTGAAGAACTACACAGGCCAAACAACACGTACATTGGATTAAGGTTTTGTCACTGGTCTACAGCTACAAATTTGATGATTAATGCACAAACGGTATCTGCCAAGAGTGTGACGTTTCGACCATCAGCTATGGCCTTTATGAAGCGAATGAGGAAGAAGGTGTTATGGGACAGTATATATACTATAAGCCTGGAGAAACTCAAATGGCTTTGAAATTCCCAGGTTACGCGGAAACCCGTGATGGTGTAGCGGACGTTTTTGATAGATTTGCTCGCGTCAGATGGCGGTACGAGCTTGGCAACTGATTGGCGCGGTTTGTTTCATTGACACGTATCTTGTAAGTCACCCAAGATTCAAGAAACAGGCGACTGCTTCTATTGGAGACATTCTTATACGGTACTTTAAAGGACATTTAAACTACCGTATAAGAATATCGCCATCCATAAGAATATATATCATCCAATTTGTAGCTGTAGACCAGTGACAAAAAACCTTAGTCCATGACTAACTCTGGTCATCCTTTCTTCTGTGATCTAACACATACATTATTCTAACGCCTCCGAGAACATCAGTACTCCCTTCAAAACTGTCTAAAGAAAACGGACACCCGTGTTACGAATCATAACGCAATACCCGAATCGCCTAATAGCACAATTTTCGCATACCCAAAAACGTAATATACAGAGAAACAGTAAGAATACTACACCGATGTACATTTAATTCTATTGTGGTGGTGGTAACAGTAGAGAGTTGCACATATATTTATCACACTGCAGATAAATTGATATCACCACCATCTTCACTAAATTAACAATTTATTTATAGCGATGAGTAAATTAAAGATAAAAATTGCACATAACTAATACAGTTACAGTAAAGTTACATTAACTAATACAGTAAGAAGACGAGGTCTCTTAGTAAGAGCGATCAGACAAATATAGAAATTGGTCTGCGACGAACGGCGTGCGACTGCTCACAAGTAAGTTTCTCGAAGAATGATTATTCTCTTGTGTGAAGAGTCCTTTTTATTGCTTCCTCCGTCGCCAGTATGTCTGGAAACGATCTCTTCCCGGCGCGTGTGTGTCTAGACACGATCCTCTCTCGGCGACAGTGTGTCTGGAAACGACCTCTCTTCGGCGCCTCTCTGTTCGGTGTTTTTGCTTCTTTGTTCACGGCGATAAGCCTTTATTTTCACAGTAGCTCTTAATATTTTGGGAATTAAAATTATATATTAAATTCCCCCACACTATCAAATACATAAGCCAGTATATCCGCACAGCAACCACACGGTATAAGCTTATTCTTAACCGCTAACGGTTCACACTCCCGTAAATAACAATCACGAGAATGATTATTCCATTTGCCTGATTTCCCTCGTCGAAGTCTCACCGAAATGCATCAGAATATTATATTCTTATAACTTAAGACCCTCCTCCCAATATACTCTTATGTTTTGTTCCTACTTTACTCTGCTTTCCTCTACTTTTGCTGTTTTCACTAAACTTTCGTCATAAAACGTACCCCATGTCACTACCATTGAAAGAAATCTCATCAATTGCTGCAGTCGTCATTATTACAATACCAAACTGCTATCTACGGACTTCGGTTCGGAATGATGCAAAATTTACTCCATCCCATGTACTTCGTTAAATTGTAATACAATTTACATGAACGAAAAATCCGTATCCAAATACATCACTAAGTGGGGTAAAATCAGATCACCACAGTCACTGTATGCAGACGGACAGCTCGGTGAAAATCTTAGTTAGCCCACTGCTTGGCGAATTCTCCAACGCTCCCGGCGACAGTACAGTGTGAGCTACCGGAGCTAATGGAGTTGTCACGGACATGGTTATCTAACGTGAACAGTACAAAACAGTCGCGTCATCAATTTCAGACCAATACTACCTCGAGCATTTTAGCTTTGTAATGATGTTGGAGATCGATAAATGACTAGTGGTAGCTTGGGGGAGGGGGTCAATGATTAAGGTGTCAAGTTTGTGGAAGAGTGGTGGTCCGTGTTGGAGGTCCCGGACAATTTAACGTTGTCATGTTGTTAGAGATCGATAATGATTGGTGGTAGTTTGGGAAGGTATATCATAAAACATAATAAAATATAAATATAGTAATAATGTAATAAAATAAAATATAAACAATATAAATAACTATTAAATATTTTTTTAATCAACTGTAGCAATTAACTAAAGTTCCTTTATTCTCCTATCGAAAGTTATAAACAACTTTTCTCGCATTAATGAAAACTACTATCTCATCGCGTGTCGCATTTTCTTGGCTCATTCATTACCCTGAAAAAAAAATGTCCTCGCCAAGCAACGGGCTACACTATATTCCAACCAGAGCAAAGTACCGCAGAATAACCTGACAACAAAGCCAAAAACCGTCAATCTCGAACCATCTCTGACATCAAACGACCCCAAGTTTCTCACTAAAAAATCCAAGAATCAGTTATCTCTCGACGCCATATTGACTCCATTCGCACCAAACTGACCAATATCAGCCAAGAATCAAAGCGCTTATCTCACCTCGCCAACAGAAAAAAGTAACTACAAACTAATTACTAACAGTTCAACATCAAACTGCTTCTCTCGGCAAACATCGCAAGTAAGGTCACCAATATATTCAAGAACAAAGAACTACAAATCAATTGCAGCAGTTTATTGCGCCAACAAGCCAAGATAACAAGAACTTTAAAACATCAGAGTCACCAAAATTTATTCTCATCACAACAGCCAAACGCCAGAAACTTCACCCCAATTCTCGATCAACTTTCCATATAGCTAACCTCAAACGTCCCATCGAAGTATTCTTCACATATCAACGGCTTAAAAGTGCTCTCATAAATTACGCACCATACATCATACAGTGCGACTTGGGGATTAAACGAACGTGTATTTTAATGATAATTTTGTTGTTTTTGTAGTGTATAAATTTACTAATTTTATTATCACTATATTTTACTGTATGTTCTTATTACTTCTTTACCATTTTCATCTTAACCATCTTCCTTTGTTCAAATTATACTCCCGAAATCCCTTAAGTAATCATAATTAATTACTTTATAATTATCAAGTATATTAATTGCCATTAGCTAATTGAAGTATACCCCCACATACTCAGTGACTCACCTTCTCGTGAGTACGAGGAGTGACGTGACGTCCCTGAGGTGCCCGAGCCATACAGTGTTCCGTAATCATCTTGTGTTTGGCGCAACATGAACTTTACAGGCCTTTGTAGCATTAAACTTCAAAACACCAAAACCAACCAATCCCTAAATTATCATAATTCATAGTTTTCTCTTATAATTAAGCATATGCATTAACTGTGCATTTCATTTTGATAATTAAATTTTCCCAAAAAAATACATTTGACTCATCAAATTTTTGTTGAGTATATTTAAATTGTTAATAAACGTACAGTTTTCACAACAAAACACGTCAACTTAAATAATCTAACTTACTAAATGACTTAAATAAACTAATTTACTAGTCTAAAAAGTGAGGACTTGTAAATGTGACGTATGCTATTTTAGGTCGCGTTCGACCAAACAACTAAAAAAAATTCTTGCAGAGTTTAATCTGTTACATTGGGAAACTGATGAAAACGAAAAACATAACGAACTAATGTAATATTTTTACTTACATCTGGTATATCTTCTATTAGACCAAGACGTGGCTTTCCTGGCTCCCATCCGGGACCTTTGAATAACACAGATAATTTGTTTCGGATGCCTTCAACTTCCCAAAACGTTTTAAAAATATGCTTGAAGTGTGCAAACTGAAAGACAATAATGTATAGTACGTGTAAGAGTGCATATTATTTCGTAATTATATGTTATCTTCAAATGCAAACAAACAAGTATACGTTTCTTATACGTTACATACCACTTCACAGCTTGTGCTTTTGAAACTAAAGACAGCTAGTTTATGACAGTTGGAACAAGGAGAAAGAAATTTGTCCAGGTATCTTGGCTGACGTACACGCTCAGAGATGAGAAATGTTTTTCCGCCACTTCCTGGAATCGAACCGGGATATATCGGCTGGTACTCGATCGCACTAACTTCACAAAAGGGGAACAAGACAGGTAGACCTCTGAACGTTCTCCGCGGAAAATTTTTCCCTTTGGGGGCTGACTTTTTGTGAGCACGTAGTGATGTGGCATCCCTGAGGTGCCCAAGCCATATAGCTTTCCGTAATCACCTTCTGTTGGGCACAGCGTGGCCTTTACAGGATATATATCTTGTGCTATTAAACTTCAAGTAACCAACCAACCAATCTTTGGCAAATTGAACCACGTTTCTTGTTTTTTTTTGGCTCCTGAATGGACTCGAATTCGGAAAAAATTTGCTCCTGTAAGCTCCGTATATATTTTGATTATATCTATCTGACAGCTTAGTTATAATGACAAATATTTGTCCAGGTATTATAGCTGTCGCAATACGTTCAGAAATGCTAAATGTTTTCCTGCTATTTTCCGGGATCAAATCTTGATCTATTGGATTTTCGGGTTTTTTTCGATGGCCGGGTGCAGAGCTAAATTCTCAAATGTTACTACCAGGAGAAAATTAACTATCGCCAAACAAAACCATTTCCCGTCGTTCTCTGCACCGCACGTTTTGAAAAAAACGCAACACCATTTTCTTTTAAACTTCGAAGGCTTTCGCGGTCAGAGTCATCAACAAACATACAGACTTCTGGGTCAGAGGGCCGCGTCATTTGGAGTTCTCTGTTCCAACGTTTCGACATGATTGCACACGTCTTCTTCAGGGTCTGAAGGTGAAATCCTTATCTGATCTGAAGGTGTGATCTGGTTTCCAAATCGCGTGGTTTAACTTAATCCTCTCCAAACCGCGTGGCTTAACTTAATTCATGCTCTTAATCTCAAGTCCAATCTTCCTTCCGCCGCACCAGATGGCGTGACCGGAGCTGCCGCCCAATTGCATCAATTCCCTCCGCGACGCGAAATAGAGCCTTTTCACCAAAGCGGGAACAACGTGAATCGCAACATAGTACCAGACGTGGATCTGACGAGGGCAATCGACCGTAGTTGCCGAAACTAGTCACGAATTTAATTATATTTATTGTGCAGATTTTAAGACGCTGACAAGAACGTTTCATCGAATACATTATTATTAAAACTTGGGATTTGCCTACAACAGAAGAAGAATCAGTCCGATTTTTTCAGGAAAAAGGCATTTTACATAAACTTTTAACATGAGAGAGAAATAATGAAATGGAATTATATTTCAGTGACGGAATTCGATGGCAATGCAACCTTTCGACCTGTTGCAGTAAAAAAGTATTCATGATGGAACGTGTCTCAGGTTTATTTACAGCTGGAACGAGGAAATGACGTATGTGAAATGGTGCGAAAAACAGAAAAAAATGAATTATGAAACTGTTGTTGATTGGAAGAATAATATGCGCGAAGTGTATGTGGATTATTTCCTAAAACGTAAGCATACAAACAAAAAAATAGGAGGACCTGATATGATCATTGAAATCGACGAAAGTTTATTTTCGAAGCGGAAGAATAACGCGGGGCGCGTTCTTCCTACGCGATGGATATGTGGTAGAACGAACGAAATCGTCGCCAAAAATTTCCGATTGGCAATATTTAGGCCCGGTTAACGATTTTTGTTTCACACTAAAAACGTAATCATCCATATAAGACTACTGCAAAACGATATAAGTTCATATTAGATATCTGTGCTCTTCATAGTGTGGATTCGTTCATATTTTCAGAAAGTGGGTATTTAATACCTATTTCATTTCATATTTACGCCTAACAAACGAAATAATTTCCACAATAATACAGGTATTTGAACAAGGTACAGCCATGATAATTAATTATGTGCAACTGACTAATTTTTCTGTAGACGTACACTTGCATCTGTGCATACAGCGTGATTCTAAATTGCCAGCTAAACATAAAATTAATAGGGTCGTGGGTTATACCAATATGGGCATTTTTGTCACAGAATGCACTATGCTCATAACTGCTGTGTGTAGACACTTGCACAAGGTTTGATAAAGCAGTGAAAAAGAAGCTTAACGTCGGATTGCATTAAATGTTGAAACAAGCAACCGCCAACTGTAAAACATTAACATTCCAGTTTCACGATTTTAATATTCAAGTTTAACAATGTTGGTCGTTTGAATGAACAAACATGTCAACGATGCAGCACCTACCTGTCTCTCAAACACCATAATACACCTAATGAGCACCTCTACTGTTTCTATCGGCAACCCCATAAATCAGATGCGTGTCTGCGAGCTCCAAGTTCGTGCTGCTCCATAATGTGCGAAATTAAGGCTTCGAATGACGAAATACGAGCGGCGGAACGAGTTTCAAACGTACCAAACATTACCGACAAACATTCTATGATGAAAATCCTCCTATGTTGGCGCATTCCACCACTCATTTAAGTTTAGCAAGACAATTTAAAATTATCCTGTATAACACAGTACTCAATGAAAACTACAAATATTTGATGATAATTACCTGAATGGTGGGAGACAGGAAAGTATTTAAAGGATGAGTAAGACCATAAACAACTTTCTCATTTTCTGCTTCAAAAGTACCAAATAGTCTGTCGAATATAATGAGAGTTCCTCCATAATTCTTGTCGATGCAATATCTATTTCTGCCTAGTAAAAAAGAACAAACAAAAAAATGAAAAATAACCATAAAGATAAAAACAAATACAAGTGATATCAAAAGCTAACGATTTCAAAGAATGTACTTCGTCAGTGAAATTGTTCCACCCAGAAAGAGGGGTGCTACGTGCTACAAAGTACAAACCGCAGGATGGTTGTATCTATTCGAAACATGCAAATGATACTAATCTGAATGGTATAAAAATGTGAGAAGAAACGTACACTGTGATGAAGTTTTACAGATGGAAGTTTTAGTATGGTCTATATTCGATGTAGGAGCCTGGAAACATCCAGTGAAGGCCGGAAATGCCTGGCACACGTCGCTGCCTGGTTTATCACTGTTTTAGAAAGGAGCAGAATCGCAGGACTATGTGAAACAGGACAGTGTAATTGTCGTATTGAAGTGCATGTATAGCAGGATTCACAAACGGTTGCACGTTGTTGGTAGTAGAGTGAAAACGAAGACTCTTAAAAAGGGTCGCAGGGACAGTGGTACAGCTTGACAGACGTCCGCACCCCTTGAGCGGTTTCTTCCACACGTTCAGTTGACACTAAAACGTACTACAAGTGAATTGTGACTTGTTGCGTCATCGGCTGTGGACATTGTTATAAATACCAAGGTTGCGATCTAAAAGTGAAATTAGGCTAAATTCATTAGGCAACTTATGTCTCCTTTGATCGGCTAGAACCCATTGCAGTACATATGTGGCTTGCTACCGAAGTCGTGCGGACTGGATCACGAATAGACCGTTTTCACTTTGCTAACGATCGATGGACTCGTGTCTGGCAATACCCTGGAGAGAACGGAACTCGATTTATCTCGCGGTCTCCACACCACATTCTAGGCTGGAGCCATAACACTGGATGTTATTGCGTATATTCACCTCTTATCGGCATCATAGACACACTTACCTCCGCAGGATACATTAACGAAGTTCTGCAGCCCGTTTTGCTACGGCTTCTAAATGACCTATAACGTACATTGTTCCCCTCAGGGGCTCACCTTTTGTGAGCACGGGGAGTGATGTGGCGTCCCCGAGATGCCTGAGCTCAGGTGTTTCGTGGCCACCTTGTATTTGGCACAACATGTCCTTTACAGGCTCTTGTGCCATTAAACTTGAAATAACCAACAAACCGTTCTTGCAAGATAACACCCGTGTAAGTACACACAGTTGTATTAACAACGTTGAACACAAGTAGAAAATCAATTAAAATGTAGTTGACCGTGGTTTCGGTGGATTACTCTGCGCCCACCTTTTTCAAAATGCGACGAATGAAAATCGTTTACACGACAGCGCGTCTTTAGTGAAATGGCCTCATGTTTGGAGTTGAGTACTACAGAAAGGAATTTACTTCCTCCGCCTGGTGCGCCCTGTCGTGGTGACGGTTGACAAATGGTTTCCAAGCGCAAGAAAAGGATGGAAAGCAAGCGGAATTAACTAGATTTTCTTTCCCCGTAAAAAGTAAAACGCTTCTACAAAACTGAGTTCGTGTGATTCCAACCGAATATTATTGATCTCGCATTTCACAAGTTTTTGCGTCCTAAAATACAATCCACTCTCATGTTAAGAACTCCCCCCCCCTTTCTAAACAAATAATCCTTCAGCCATTTTTTCCGTCAATCAACTTTAAAATTCGTCGAATTTTACGCAAAGCCAATGTCCAAGCAAATTATTTTTCTTTCAGCAAGGTGGGTCTTAATGGGTTGAAAGATTCTATACCTTCCGAAATTTCTTGGGGTGTTTTTAAAATTCCTTATCAGTGCGGGCTTTTCTACGTTAGTCAAACTCTTCATGCTTTCAAATTCCGCCTTCCAAAACAGAGAAATTATGTCAAAAACCATGAAACTCGGAGGTCTCCCATTGCCAAGCATTGTTAAAAAAACGACCATTAGTTCAAAATTTCCGAGGCCAAAATTATAAAAAAGGCACGTTCACAACACCAACCCAATATTTAGAAGCGTTTTACATTTTACGGGGAAAGGAAAATATAGTTAATTCCGATTGCTTTCCTTTCTTTTCTTGCGCTTGGAAACCATTGGTCAACCGTCATCACGAGAAGGCGCACCTCGCGGAGAGGAAGTAAATTCCTCTCCGCGAGGTGCAAATGTCTAAACCTCTAAATGTCTCTTCCGGTGCAAATGTCTAAACAGGCGATGACGCGGTAACACATGTTTAGGTGCATCTCATAATACATTCGTACTTCAGTTCGTTCGTTATTTTCTGTTAAACCCATACACAAGCTGCATATCTGCCATCTTGGCATTCGTAAAACAAAGCAGATTTTCCGATGTCGAACGCTCAAGCGTTCGACATCGCATGAGAAAGGCGCAACTGCTTACCTAGAGTGATGGCATACAGCACCACCGAACAGCTTCCGGTTATGGTTTCTTATGTAAATATACTTCAAATTTACTTCATCTTAATGTTCTCCGCCTCGCTTTAACGTTTGTACTTGGAATTTTGCTCTCCCTATAGATAGGCCTGGGAAAGTGTCGCACATCCTGGTAAACCTCTGGCACAAAAATCTCTGGCTCAAAATCCTTTGGCTCAAAGCACAAAAATCTAATACTGTTACTTTTCCCCGCATATCTATGAATATGTCATGGGTAGACTGCTCTTTTCAACTTAACTCATTATAAACAATGCAATGGAAAATCCACTTGTCTTATTTTAAAAAGCGAAAAGTTTATCTCTCCCGCTGCCCTGGTGTTTCTTTGGTGGATTACAATATTTTTAAGGTAAAACATTTATAATATGTACACCATAATTCATTTTTGGAATGACGAGGGTGGGGCAGACAAGCCATGCCCTTGAGCTAAAAAGCGATGCTGAAGGAAATAAGAATGTGTAAGCTGCAAAAATGGTGCAGTTAACACATTCATTTTATGCAAAAGAAGGCGTTCATAGAAACACATACGAAAATCATAATTTACTTACCATGATGAACTCTATGATGACTAGGTGTGTTTAGTATGTATTCAAGAGGACCCAGGTTGTCTATGAGCTATAGACAAATTCGAAACAGGAAAAAAAAGTATGTCCACATAAAACATATAACAACAATAATCACGAAAATGTATGCAAGTCACAGTTAAATACAGGTCCATATTGTAATGTTTTGTACCATTTTATTTTTTCATCAAATATACAAATTTCACAAAATATGCGGTAGATCAGTAGCTTTACGTACATAATGCAAACTTAGGTTAAAAATTTTAATTGTTTAAATTCACATCAGTACTTATACATTTATATAGCTGATATTGTTTATACCAAAATTGCTAAAGCGTTTG
>JJRW01S0007202.1:30664-43325 GCA_001188405.1 Loxosceles reclusa | reverse complement strand
AACTATCTTCTAAGAATAAAAATGAGAAGGCAATGCTCATTTATGTGTTTGATCACAGAAGGTAACATATGTCATTCACGTTTGTTAGTTTCAAAAATTCAGAAACCAACAGTCGTACCGTTCTTGTCATAATAATCCCTGCTTTCAGAATGAATATAATAAAGTGACAGCTTCTCTGACCTTGATGACTACATCAATTCAGAGAAGTGAAATGACACCACGGGGTTATTTATTAAACATCCATTTGCAGCCACTCCTGTATCAATTGCTCCCAAAGTTCAGCCATAGTACGTACGTGTTTTTCGGACATTTAACATGTTCCAAAGAATTCCACAAAATTTCAATATGGTTGACATCTGGGAATTCTCCCGGCCTCTCGAATCGTTCAGAGGGTCGCGGAACATTCATGGTGCCACTTAGGCGCCCTAGAAGCTACATGAACAAACATTAATAGCAATATGATGCTTCTCTTGGAGATGTAGGACAAAAGGCACAAATACGTCATTCAGAATGCGTGGGCATTCCTACTGGTTCAAATTTACCATGACCGAAAAGAGATCCCGTCTCGTGGTACGAAACCCTTTCTCGAAACACCACGGAAGGTCTAACTTCGTACTTCCTTCCACACATTACAGATTATTGACTCCATCAGGCCTCTGGTGTATCCTGCTCCTTCCGTCATTGGAACCCAAACAAAGAAGATTTATCTAACCAAATTTCACGTTCTCAATCTACCACGGCAGAGTTTTGCTATCTCAAAGCAGGTTATAAACGCGCGGCTTTGTGTAGTGCTGTTAAAAGTGGTCTGCTGTTACGACTTTGCTCCAGATGTCCACAGCATGCAACTCTCATCTCAATGTCTTTTCGAAAGTTCGTTGGAGCGAATGTTCAAAGATTTTTGAGCAATTAATTGCTTGGTTTGAAAACGATTTGTCGTTACTCGGCGACGTAGAATGGCTACGGCCTATGTCGGTGAGAATCTTCTCCGCTCACATAATCGATTTCCGGTTCAATGCAAACTACTTTTTCTCTGCAGCATTAGTTCCCCAACATGTTGGACTAAAAACGTATAGATCTCATGCGATTCATCTCTGAAGAGCAGAAGTATACTATCTGGACAAACGTATCCGGACACCCAGTGGTACGGACTCGGAGAATCCTGAGACATATATTAATATGATGCCGGTCTCCCTTTTGCATCGATGACAGCCTGCACACTTCTGGGGAAACTTTCCACCAGTTTACGATAGATGGCCGTTGAAATGGACTTCCAGGCGTCCATCACAGCAGAGGTAAGTGCTGGCAGTGAGGATGCTCGGTTTCAATGGCGACGTAATCGGCGTGCTACTTCATCCCAAAAGTGTTCTATGGAATTCAGATCGAGGCTCTGAGAAGCCCAGTCCAGTTTTTGAACACCCATTTCGTCAAACCATGGCTGCACAAGTCTCGATGTGCGAATGGAGCAGTTATCCTGCTGGAAGATAAATGGGCCTTCCTCGAAATATTGCCGTAGAGTCGGGAGAGCAGCATTGTCCAGAATATCCACATACATCTCAGAGTCCACGTTTTCAACCACAGGCACAACGGGACCCAGGCGAAACCCCCATACCATGATGCTTTCACCAAACTTGACAGTCGGCACAAAGCAGTCACTTAAGAAGCGCTCGCTGGGCATCCGCCACACCCAGACGAGGCCATCGGACTGCCAGATTGTAAAGCGAGATTCATCACTCCAAAGAACGTTTCCCACATGTCCACAGTCCAATGACGGTGGGCTTTGCACCTTTGCAATCGATGCTTCACATTCTAGGGAGTGATGTTCGGCTTGTGAGCGACTGCCGGACCATGGAATCCCAGGTTTTATAATTCTCGACGAACATTCCTGCTGCTAGCATTAATGCCTGATGAACTTTGGAACTCCCGAGTGATTTCGAACAACGAAGACTTGCGATTTTGGGTAAAGACCCTTTTGAGAGATCTACGGCTGCGTTCACTAATTATATTCGGCCTGCCACTTCGATTTTCTGCGGTTTCACTGCCGCAACGATTCCTCTTCACAATTGCATTACTCACAGTGGATTTTGACTTCTGTAGTATGTCCGAAATTGTACTAACTGATTTCCCACAAAAGTGGCATCCCACTATAATGCCACGATCAGTCACTAAGCTCCTTTAACTTACTCATTGTCTCACAAACGCATACATATGACCTGAGAAACCTTTACAATCGCTTTCATAGCTGTCGGTTACCCATCAAATTACGTCACCGGCCTGATCCACTTCTTTCGGCGGGTGTCGGATACTTTTGGCCAGACAGTGTGTTACATTGATTGTTCGTCTCCTTAGGATCATAGCACCTATATACCTATTTTGTGACTGGTTATTTTTTGTTCAAGATGTTATTCTTGTTATTTTTTTATGTTATCTTAATCCTTGTCCTGCAGTCGTAGGGTTATGACTCCTTGCTTTACACATATTTTCTCTTTTAATTAGCTGCATTATTTTCCTTGTATTGTAAACTCTTTCTTACTCTAGTAATACTGTTGTGGTCCTGTTGGTAATGCAGGTTCCGGTTATTGCGATACATAAATCAATTTCCTCACATTTTGCAACCTACGTTATTGTTATTAGACTGCCTGGAATATACACTTTCGCACAACAAGGGATTGAGGGACTTCATTAATTTCGTATGCGTGGTCAGAACCAAATACAATGTTTCTTTTTTCCACGGTGTCGATTGTTTTACTACCCATATTCCAAACTAATTTCAATGCGCGCGTTCTTCCGCATTTCACGAGGCAGAAATGATTTTGTGAAAGACGTTCACGCTATGCGCCACCCACTACTACTCTCACGACATTTTCTATGTAACCGGTAGCTTCTTACTGTTGATACTTGTAGTAGTGATTCGATGTTTTTGTTCAGTGTGTTTATTTGCGACTTTCGTTACTGATGTGCAACATTCTTTAACTGTTAGCGTATATCTCGTAAAACATGAAATAGAAAATAAAGCTTTCAGAAAAGCAAACTTCTACTTTTATTTACAATGTAAGTTCCTCCCTCGCATAAAAGACTTCGAAAATAAGCTTCATCAATAACAAAGGTGAAGATTAAGTGGGAAAGCGGTCTCTTCGGTGATGACAGATCCGTAGGTTTGAATCTCGGCGTCGACTGAAAGGGTAAATGTTTCCTTACAATGGCGCCCGAAGTGGAACTCACCGTAGTTGCCAAGGTCCAAACGTTAGCTAAACCATTGAGATCAGGAAATACCCGGACCTCCCTTTCAACGTGGAGGAGGATGTAAGGTTCCCCCCCACTAACAAAATACTTCTAAAATAAGCTTCCCAGATGAATGCCAGCGTACCTTGAATGGAAAAGCGGTCTCTCCGGAGATAACAGGTCCGTAAGTTTAAATTCCGGAG
The DNA here is from genome assembly GCA_001188405.1 of Loxosceles reclusa. NCBI lineage: Eukaryota > Metazoa > Arthropoda > Arachnida > Araneae > Sicariidae > Loxosceles > Loxosceles reclusa. The sequence continues at coordinate 39,903 of JJRW01S0007202.1, read as the reverse complement.
TCGACAAAAGAGCAAATATTTCTTTAGAACAAAAATTACGTTTAACCATTTTTAAAGGAAAGCTGAAGAACTTGAAGTCGATTTGGAACAAGCTGCTTTCGGCATACGAGGGCAAATTTCTCTTTGACTTTATAAAGCATTTTAGCATGTGGCATTCCGTTCGCTCTTTTACATCGAGCATAGTACGTTAATTTAGCCTTTTGGGCATTAGTGACTCCAGCTACGTGCAGCCTTAGAAAACCAGTCTGCCTGTGCAGTAATCTAGTGCTGTAATCTTGTTATGACGATACATATACAAGAGAACATTTATGAAAAATGTTGACATGTGAATACGCACTTCAATGAGTTTGGTCGCTTAAGGATTCATAATTGCTTAATATTATCACAGAGACTGCAAATCCATCGTCAGGAATAATTTTCTGAAAGTTTCTGGATTATTTGTCAATATCCTTGCAATGTCATCGTTCAAACAAGGCTAAAATTCCACACTTCCTGTTCTCATTAATCAGAATACAAGATCTCTTGAGTGATTGTAACATTCGATTTAGCATCATGAGTTTTCCTTTTCATGACTTTTAATATGATATAAAGTGAATAACGTTTCCGATCATTAGTTTTCAAATAAAAGCAATGCTTAATAGAAAGTTGTTCGCAGCCGTAATTGCTGCACATAAAATTAGTCTATGAAGAGCACAGTATTAAAATACAATAAAGTCAATAAAAAAATGTGAGTTTCGGCAATTTCCCAAAGTCTTTAATTCCAACTGAATGTGTCCCACTATAGCGATCGGCATGGCTCATTGGCAAAACGCTCAATCCGGATGTGAGATGTCTGAGGTTGGATTCCCAGTATCGGCAGGCTAAACCTTTACAGTGGCGCCCGAACACAAGGACACTTGGTGGTTACGAGACATTATTTCGAGATCAGACCTGTGCTCTGATGTCTCAACCTTCATGGAGCAGAAATGAGAGATCCCCCCCCCTACAACACTTATAGACATTCTGAATTTTCGTTCACCGTCGGCGTAGTTCAGTGGCGGAACGCCCATTCTGGAACTGAGAGACCCGTGGTTTAATTCCAGGTCCGGCAGCTCGACAGACACATTCACGCTCCAGCAGGGGCCATAGCTCCTTGAGATTCACTATTTCGAGGTCAAACCTATGACATAATTTGGCAACATCGCGGAGGAGAAATAGATGTTTATACCATCAATACATAGCCAAAATATAGTCCATCTGCTGGCGTCAATACAGCTCATTTGTTGTGCGAACTGAGAGATTCAAAGTTCGATTGCTGGATACTTCATTTATAAGTGACAAAGATCAATTTTTAAATATCGCAAACAGGAAAAAGTGTCTTTAGTATGATAGAAAATAAAACACAGTGATTTTTTGCTGCTAAATGAACTTTTTGTCCTCTGTATCTGTAGGTACTGCACAAGGATTTTTTTTGCACAAGAACGTCATGCACAAAAATGAGTAGACGCCTCTGTATTCTGAGTGACTCACGTGTTGAAGTTCGCTGGATTTAGCCTGGAACAACTAGCCTAAAGAAATCATGCGCTGCGACCTGTGTGTGTGTTCGCTGCTGCTAATTCCTATGGAGGTCTTGAACCTGTCATGTAAATGGTGTTGCCATAGCATCAGGCCACCTTAATCGTGAAGACATTTACTTTCACAGTTGACATCTGCAGCCTCGCATCTAATATATTTATTCAACAAAATAATGAGCTATTGGAAACTACAACGGAATACTTTAACAGTAAACACTGAAATCGGAACTACTGGATAACACTGTAGAAGTTAACAACTTCAACGCACAATTTAAACGGACAACAAGCAAACTACTTATCACCAGATATCATGCGTTATCATCAAAGTGAGAGCCGTGAAAATGACAGTTTAGGCCCTCGCTCTCATGATAACGGATCCGTTCCGTTGAAACTAGTCAACAAGTATTCTTCTTGAAATGTGCGTGAAAGTTAATCTCTACAACGTATCTGTTGCACAATACTTATCCCACTAGATCTCGTCCATTTGGGAACCAGCAGAACAATGACTCTGAAATAAATAGAACAATAAAACGAGAGCGTTTCATGTCCACCTCCTAATAATCAGTCCAATGTCAACTTTCCTTGTTCTCAGAGAAATTAGTGATTTTTCTTCTCATATGTGACTACCATTTGATTATCAGGAGGTGTGACGATCGACACAAACACTTTTATAAACTATGCCTCTTCGATAGACGGATTATTTGACAAGCAGAGTTTATGATCTTTCAAGGAGTGGAATAACTGTAGGATACAAGGAAACCATTAAAGTCTAAATGCAACCCCGTGTCTATAGTAAGATGCTTACACTGATTAGGAAATTGGTCGAAGAATTTGCTATCGGTACCACACGCAAACTGCTGCTCTTTTATTAGTGGCATGAAACTTACCACAATCTACTCAACTATATGATATTTTGGTTTTCCTCCGTTCCATCCGTAAATAATCACCATAACTTTATCCTAATGCACCATATTTCTGTAAATACTTTTTCTGTTAATTGATTCATTTTTTTAATCTCCGTTGGCTATTCTTTAGTTACTTCATCTTTATAAAGGTTTTAAAGGTGAATGTTCGTGAAATTTCTTGTAGGAAGTGTAAGCATGCCTCGATGTTTCATATGTATACCTGCCGGCAGGAAGGCTAGGTGAATCTATTCCTTTTAAGATTCCCTCCACAAAGCACTTCGAAATTAAGCTCCTCAGTTACCTGTCGGCGTAGCTTAACCGGTAAAGTCTTAACTATAGAGAAGACAGATCCATTCGTTCGTATACTGGCGTCGCGAAAGCAGTTTTTCTTTACAATTGCTCCGGACAGGGACTCACACTAGTGGGCAAAGACCCAACCTTTACGTCCAATACTTGAGGTCAGGAGGTACGCTGACCTCTCTCTGAACTGGTGGAGGATATAAGGTTCCCCTTATAAAAGACTTCGAAATTAAGCTGCCCAGATATATGTCGGCTTACTTCAACCGCTAAAGTTGTCACTCTATAGATGACAGATCCGTTGGTTCAAATCGCGGCGTCCACAAAAGGCAGTTTTTCTTTACACCTTCGGCATCACTTTTGGGCGGCTACCGTCAAGGCTGGTTGCAAGCCGGAACTTTCGGCTCTAGGTCACGGCTTGAGTTAGTTTGGTATTTGCGCAGATATGGCGGGACCGTTATGTTCCATTGAGCTTGGTCCTCGAAACGCCGATCCTGGTGTCCCGGGCCCTATACAGGGATAGACCGACTGCGGGGCATCCTCTTATTTTTGTCCACTTTTTACTATTTTTCGACTTGCGAGGGTCTGCTTTTTGTTTGAATGAGGTGTGATATATATATATCTGTGTCAAGTACTTTCTTATGCTTATTTCATGCAAGCATGATTATTGATTCCACTGCCGTAATGGACAAGTTGTCTTATCCTGATTTATAACGGCTAATTTTAATTTTTTCAATTTGTTAAAATGAGACTTAAGGAGATTAAAATGAATGCAAATACCTTCTCTGTAAAGCCGTATCCGAAGACGAAGTTAGCTTTGAGCATTTTGTGCTTCTGAAACAGAGCTACCAAAGTTTAATTCGTTATACAGTAAACCACCAGTGATAATTACCGTACCATTAGGCCACCAAAGATAAATACCATAATATATGACACCAGAAATAATTACTATATTATGAAATATGAAAACAATAATTACTAGAGATTATTACAGAACACCATGCAGATCATTACCATATTTCACTATATCATTCAGAAATTCTGTATCACCGATTATTAGAATTACAGAAAATTCCAATATCTTAGGACACTAGCGATGATTACTATCTCATAAGGCATCAGAAGTACTTACTATAACTTAAGATATGAACGAGGTAATTACTAAACATTGCTATTATATTATTTGACACTACAGATAATTACAATCCCATAGGGCACCACAGATAATTTCTAAATCAAAAGATATACAAGATAATTACGGTAATTTGTTTGTACATAAGAGGTACTTACTATATGTTCTATTATATGTACATAGTTGATAATTAGTATATGTTGTATTATATGTACGTAGTTGGATAATTACTATATGCACATAGTTGATAATTACTGTATGTTGTAAGTACATGAGAAATAATACGTAATAATTACTGCAGTTACACAATAGACTTTACTACCATCTTATATGACTTTATGCAAAATATCATTTGTAATGTCCACCCACAAAGGACTTTGATATAAGTTACTGAGATACTCGTCGGCGTAGCTTAAATATGAAAGCTGTATCTACGGAATTGAACGTTCTGGGTTCGAATCCGGTCGTCGACAACTTTTCTCTACACATTTTATCGATTTTATGAAATTTTGGTTCAATCACGTATTTATTTTCGCCTTTCTTGTTGCACAGCAGTCTTGTTATCGGAATACAAACCACAAGAACTCCGGTTCGAATCCCGTTAGGGCATGGATGTTATGTTTGTTCTTTTAGAAGTATTTTCGACGAGAGCGTGCTGCGTCCCCAGTGAAAAATATTGCTTTCATATATAGCTTGCCCTCCCTGGTATAGCAGCGCCCCACTATGACACCATACATTCCCAATAGAGAAAATAGTCGTTATTATTTTTAGTAGGTAAATATGATGTTTAGTATTGCAATATTTTCTGTCAATTGTGTATTTCTACTAAATGTTTCTGACGAAAATATTATGTTTGAAGCTCAAATGGCCCTAGCCCCTCGAAGAAGTAACTTTATTTTAAATCGTACATATAAGGAACTTCTTCAAAATGTGAAACTTATTGCCATGGAAAAATCATCTTCGAATTCACGGAACTCTAACGCAAATACAACAATTACATCTAGTTTTTATCGCGAACATTTTGGCGTGTTTCCAGCTTCACGTTTCTCACCCACGCAGATGAAAAGCATATTTCAATAAAGTCGGGTTCCTTTCTGCTTAACAGTCAAAATGTAACTTTCAGTCTTTTCCCTTGATAATGCGCAAAATAGGCTTTTGAAAAATGAATCATTCAAGCACTCACATTTCTTTGACTGAGTGCTCTAAGGTGCATAACTAATTGCATCGAGGGTTATTCAAATTTTACGAATTCTGTTGCAAGTACGCTGCATTACAAAAATTGAAGTTTTATACTCATAGTTACCTCTTTTCCATCACATTGAAATGAGGCTTCACTGCGGTGAACTTCAGCATGATCATTCAGCGGCTGCTATCGTGGCTGTGTATGGTCCCGAAGATTCGGATCTCCAAGCATTAGTGCAGATATGACATAGTCGTATCTGCACTAATGCGTGGATGTATCGTCAGCGACTTATGTATCGTCGGGTTGTGTCATTGCCTTGGTGTCTCGGAGGGGGACAGTCGTAATGTTCGAATCAAAGACTCGATGTGTTTGCCGTATCCGTCTGCTTAGGAATTTTGACGACGTCCCCTATAGGGGAATCAAGTCTGGTCGCTTCGCTACCTCGAGCCACTAGCAGCCTATCCAGGGTAAACGAGATTGTCTCCGCAGAATCAGCAGAGAGAGAGAGAGAGAAGAGCCCAGCCGCATTGTATGCGTGCTCCCGACTCCAGTCCACACAATCTGTGCCAGTGCATCACCAAGATCAATTCCCGACTGAGCCACATTTTTGTCCAGCCAGTTCTGCTCTTCACCAGTGTTAGGCAGTAAGGAGTAACTCCCAGACTAAGCTACCACCTGACGAGACTCGACTGGTGTGTTCGAACTCGCCTCAATTTCTGTCAAATCCAGGCTCGGACGAGGACACTGTTGGCTGACTGCGAGATAACCTGTAATGCCTGGTTTTCTCGTAGGGAGAGGAAACTGTGCCTCACTTTGTAGCTATGCTGATACTCTGTACTTGGTTGCGGCAAAATTCAGGACATCCCGTTCTTTAGCTAATATGTAACTGAGCCCTTGTTGAGAGAGAACATCCCACTGCTGCCTCCAACCCTGATGAAAAGGTGAAAAGAAATGACACTTCTGTTTCAGTGAGCTTCTTTATGCTGGCTATGTCTGAAGACAATCCGAATTATTCAGGTACTCAAAACTTCCAGCACGTACTGTCACAGGTGGTGCTAAAAGTTCAATCATCGGTGAGCCTGGTTGGCTCCTATTGGGAAGACCTTTGGGTTCAAAAATTTAATGTGTATTTGCAACCCTTCATGGCACTAATATACTGGATAACCATAGCAGCTGGTACTCGTGTTAGATGGATCACGATTTTTCTAGCGTTCAAAAACAAATTAGATTGGGGCAAAGTACTACGTCTACCACAAGGTTTCGCTGCAGCTGATTTGCATATACGATGTCATTGCGATTTCTACTCTGTAAGGTTCTTCCCGCAAAAGAGTTCGAAATTAAGTTTGCCAGATAAACGTCAGCTTGGCTTAACCCATGAAACGGTCACTCCGGAGCTGACAGATCTTCAGGTTCGAATCCCGGCATCCACAAAAAGGGCAAACATTTATTTACAATAGCGCCCGATCAGGCACTCATACTAGTGACCAAGGACACAACCATGTTATATGGCGTTATAAAAAATATCATTTGTAATGTCCACTCATAAGGGACTTTGATGTTAGCTACCCAGGCACTCGTCGGCATAGCTTAAATGGTAAAGCAGTTCCTCCGGAGCTGAACGTTCCGGGTTCGAATCAAGCCGTCGACAAATTTTCTTTACAAATGGCTCCCGAACTTAGCGACTTACAGTAGTGGCCAAGGGACCAACCATTAAGTTCACCACTCGAAGTCAGGAGGTTGTACGGTTCTCCCCGCAAAACACTTCGATTATAAGCTGCCCAATTACTTGTCGGCGTAGCTTAACCGGTAAAGTGGTCACTCTAGAGAGGGAGAAATTACAGATCCGTTGGTTCGACTTCCGGCGTCGGCGGAAATCACGTTTTTCTTTACAAATTTCTCTGACCTCTCTCTCTCTCTCTCTCTCTCTGTCTCAAGTGCAGGAGGATGTAAAGTTCTCCCCGCAAAAGACTTTGAAATGAAGCTTGCCAGATAAGCATCGGCGTAGCTTAACCATTAAAGCGATCAGTCTCGAGATGACAGATCCGTTGGTTCGAATTCCGATGTCGACAAAAGGAAGTTTTTCTTTTAGAACTCTTGAAACACATTCAAGTTAGGCAGCTACTTTTAATTATTGAAAACCAGGACTTAAAAATTGAAGTCTACGAGACATGTGGCCTCAACAATATTCCCTGCCATCGTTTTCTTATGTCTGTAGAATCATCTTGAATAATGTGCCCGACGCTAATTACTAAAATAAACTTTCGCCTTCAAATGATCTTTTTAAACGACATCGCACTTTCATTGGCTGCCGTACAGATGGAAAACTTACGCCGCATTCGCACAGCGATTATACAGCAAGTGACTTCTTTAAGGGTATCTCAGAAAAGCTATATTTAATTCTAGTTTCAAGCCACTTGATGAAAATGTCCGTGATATCTTTCATCTGAAGCCTTAGCCGTTATAGTTCTCTGCCATTTTCCTACACGGAAATTGTCCTTTGGGGCCTATCATGATATCATTTCTACGTAGATCCAAAACGTGAACGACGTAGAAATATGTTTTCCAACAAGAAACTAAGACAGCATATAAAGTAATCAATATTATTGGTGCCATGTGGCAATTGGTACTTCTTCACGAGGAGTAAATTATACTACACCAGCAAACGCCATTTTTAGTGGACAATGGCCGCTTTTCCACCATTGTTTTCCGATGTCCTATCATTATGTAATTATTTAGATAATTGGCACTGTGCACTATATTAATTAAATAAATAAAAAACAACGTATTTAGGCGCAAATTATTTATTTCAATCGACTAGTTTCGCTGCAAAAATGGTGCAGTTTCATTGGTCCTGAAATAGTCCGGAGTAGTCAAGAGAGTCCCCAACCTTCACACTCTTGAGAGGAAGGATAAATGTACAAGCGATTAAGGCTTTTAAGGACTATAAAATGCAAACTGTTTTATTTTCCAGCGGTAAAGTTTACTTAGTTATTAGGAGTTATTTTTTTTTAATTTGGAGGTCGCATCTTTATGTTTGAAAATGGGCTATTACTTAAGCTGTGGTTATGTTTTTACTCCTTTACAAATCTTAACCCTATAAACTTTTTAGTGGCCCATACACACACAAGTGTTTTACAACACTATTAAGTATGTGGAGAGCGTAGTACCAGAACATCACCACGTGAAGGAACAAATGAATTTAACGTCGGTTAACTACTGCCGTTGCGGGCAGAATCACGAGAACTGGATGAACTTATTTTTGAATTTTCGATGGAAACGCATTGGCATTTGGCATTGGCACGAAAGACATCATGCACTACTGTGGAATCCTACATGCAAATGTTTCAAAACGTCAGAGAGGGGAAAACATTTTGATAGATACTCATACCCGATCTATTAAGCCAAAGCTTGCAGAATAGTGAAGTGGTATGCATAAGATTTAGCATCTCTGAACGTGTACGGCCGCTATAAGACCAGGAAAAATTTCTTCTCATAGTGAAGTGGTAATTTCCATTTCTATTCTAGATTAAATCCCGAAGGCTCGGCCGTCCCTTTATTCAGTATCAAACTGGCCACTATAAGATGGGTGGTTTTACCCCTCTCGAGAACTGTGGGTACGAGAAACCAAGGTCGAACCGCAAATTGGCCCCATGGTCACTGTGCACCAGCACGCCCTCATCTGTCATTTCTCTACATCATCACAACAGGAAAAATGGCATCCACGGTACATTCCTTCCCGGTTTTGGTTTTCCTGGGTGCTAGTATAGTGGTAATATACTTGTAATGTTAAACTAACCCAACACCCCATTAACATTAACATAGCCACTAATAATTTTAGGTGCTTCCTCACGAAGAAGAAAATTTACCTATAATTACTTCACGTAAAGACGTAAGGAATTCATAAACGTAAAAACACAGAGCAGTATGAAAATAAGTGAAATACTGTCGCCAAAAAGAAAGATAGGAAGTAAACAAAACAACATGTTTGTCTGACCGCGCTAGCTTCTCACGTAGATTCCTGATCTGTGACTTGACGAAATATTGAAGTTCTTCAGTGAGAAACCCAAAGCCAATTGATGAATAATTTAAAGTCGAAACCTGATCGACCAGACGAGATAAGTAATTCCTTAATGAGCCAAAACGGCCCTTTTAGAGTTCTAAAGTTCTAA
>JJRW01S0007194.1:28330-39606 GCA_001188405.1 Loxosceles reclusa | reverse complement strand
TTAATTTAAATTATAACTTCGAAATTCCGCTTATACCAAGACGGAACAACTTGATAATTTAGCAAAGAAACTTTCTGGAGATTTTAGGCTCCTTAATTCAAACTTTGAGATGTGGGCAGACTGACTGCAAACACGCCAGGCACAGTTTCTTCTTCCTTAGCGTGTTGCCATTCTCATATTGACAGATGGTTTGGCAGGCGTGAATATTAGTTTATTTCTCACGGTTAGTAAGGTTATGGGGGTAAGAAGTTAAATTAGTCATTACAACACCTACTGGTCATTGAAATTTAAAGGAAGCATGTGGCAAACAAGCAATTTCCATAAGACATAGAATATGGCAGAATGTGTAAATGATAAGCAATGCAAAACATGCACATATTATAATCAAGAGTAATAATGCTCCATAGAAGGAATACAAAAGAGGAGATTGAAAAGTGGGTTTTTCATGCGGACATTATGTTTATTTGCATTAATGGTCTTGTTATGTCTTGTATAAGATTTTTAACATGTGTGTAATAATTTTAATGCAACGGCATACAAAGGTTACATCGGAACGAACGATAAAACAAAGCAGCGGTAGTAAACAAAAACAGAACAAAAGAATCCGTGTGACGACCGGCTGCGGTTAAGATAATAGTCGGAAATCGCAGTTAATGATTAACGCAAAATAGTTCATTTTACAAAATCACAACACTCCTTTCCCCTAACGGAAAATGAAATCCTGGAAACGTTGAGGAAAGTTAATCTGCCTCCCAGACCTCCGTGGTGTGGTAAGAGACTGAGAAGGTATATCACTTGGACGGTTATCATTTGATGATGGTTTGTGGTCTGCTGGTTCCGTAGAGGAGGCTGGCGATTCAGTCGCTGGTGTAGTGGCTTCAGGCGGTACAACAGACAAGGGTGTTTTCTGTGATCTTTTACACATGTGATCCACATGACGATGGACAGACCGACCGTCCGGAGTTTGAACGGTATAGGAACATGGGCTTTTGCATGATTGACCACAGCGGGGATCCATGATTCACTTTGCATGAAGTTACGAATGTAAACTGGGTCGTTGGTAGTAAAGTGGCATGTCTTTGTATCCAAGACACCCACATTAACTTTTGGGTGAAAATCAGTATCATAAGTGGGATGAATTTGATCAAGTAACGTTGTCAGTTTATATCGCATCAGAAACTCAGCAGGACTGAAACTGATAGTGGTAGATGGAGTTACATGCTGTTGTAGAAGATAGCAACAAATGCATTGTTGCCATGTACCCAATGGCATGAGTCATTTGAGAGCATCTTTGGCTGACTGAACCATGCGTTCAGCTTGACCATTACTAGCTGGATGATAAGGGGCAACCAAAACTTGGCGAATAGCATTGCCTCTTAAGAAATCCCAAAACTCGGCAGATGTGAAACAGAAGCCATTATCTGAGACTATAACATTTGGTATAACATGGGTGGCAAACAATTCATGAAGAACATTTATGGTGATGCAGTAGAATTTACTCGTCGAATTTCAAGCCATTTCGAATATGAGTCAACAACTATTAGAAATTGTTGACCGCGGAATGGTCCTGCAAAATCAATGTGCAACCTTGACCACAGTTGTTTTGTAGGCTCCCAATGATGCACTGGAGCACGTGGAGATCTGTGCCTGCATATTTGGCATTCATGGCATGAGCTTACTAGTTCAGTGATATCAACGTCAATATTAGGCCACCAAACATAAGATCAAGCAAGAGCCTTCATTTTCTCAATCCCTGGATGAGCAACATGGAGTTCTCAAAGAATCTGACTTCAATGAATCGCTAGAATCACAACACGAGCACCCCATAACAAACATTTCTTATGTACAGAAAGTTCGCAATGTTTTGAAAAATAATGCTGAAAAACCTTACTTGGACAAGATGATGGCCAACCTCTCAAACACCAGTCTAATGCCTGAGACATAGATAAGTCTTTTGCGGAAGCCTTAGCAATATCTGTCGAAAGCAATGGAGGATTATCCAAGACCTCCAAGAAAAGATTGTTGAACGGTGTTTCTTCTTCAAAATCATCTCCTTGTTGAGGCAAGCGACTAAGGGCATCTGCGTTTTGAATTTCCATACCCTTTTTGTAAGTTTAACTGGTAAGCATTTAAAAGCAATGAAACAAACGAGCAAAAAAACATACCAGGCGACAAAATCTCGGGTGTAGGTTTCGAAGAAGAAAATAGAGCCAGGAGAGGCTTATGATCTGTCACAATGGCGAATTTATGTCCATACAGGAAGTGATGAAACTTCTTGACTGCTGCAATAATAGCTAGAGCTTCTTTATCAATTTGTGCACAGTTCCGCTCAGCGAACGAGAGAGTGTAGGAAGAAAAACATATGGGAGCTTTAGAACAGTCTTCAAAAACATTGCTCAGAACTGCACCAATTCCATAAGGGTGAGGCATCACATGTCAATACCAATGGAAGCTCATTGTTGTAAGGAACCAAAACCAGATCTGAAGAAAGCAAATTCTTGAGAGCATTAAAAGCCTTGTCGTGCCTAAGACACCATACAAATGGGATGTCCTTCTTAAGCAAATCATAAAAAGGCTGTGCAATGTCAGCTTTTCCTCGAAGAAAACACTGGTAAAAATTTACTAAGCCTAAAAATGACTGAAGGGCTTGCTTGTCCTTCAGAGAAGGAGCACTTTGAATGGCCTCAACTTTACTAGCTGAAGGATGAATTCCATCACTATCCATGGAGTAACACAAGAAATCGACTGAAGTAGCACCAAAAACACATTTGTCTCTTTTAGCCTTCAGCCCTAAATCAGAAAGTCACTGAAAAACTTTATGCAGGCGATTGGCCAATTCGGCAGGTGATTTCCCAAAAATGAGAATGTCGTCAAAATAAGGAGCAACTCCTTGAATACCAAGCATAGTTTCTTCAATTAAATTTTGAAAAATTCCTGTTGCTACATTCACTCCAAACTGTAAACGATTTACCTTGTAGTGGTGGTGACAGTAGAGTTGTACATATATTTATCACACTGCAGATAAATTAATATCACCACCATCTTCACTAAATTAACTATTTATTTATAGCGATGAGTAAATTAAAGATAAAAATTGCACATAACTAATACAAGTACAATAATAAAGAGACAAGGTCTCTTAGTAACAACGATCAGACAGACATAGATATTTGTTTGCGACGAACGGCGTGCGACTGCTCTCGAGTAAGTTTCTCAAAGAATGAATGTTCTCTTGTGTGAAGAGACCTTTTTATTGTTTTCCTCCGGTGCCAGTATGTCTAGACACGATCTGTCCCTGGCGACAGTGTGTCTGTAAACGGCCTCTCTTCGGCGCCTCTGTGTCTGGTGTTTTTGTTTTTGTTCATGGCGATAAACCTTCACTTTCACAGTAGCTCTTAGTATTCTGGGAATCAAAATTATATATCAAATTCCCCCACACACTCCCGTCCCAGCTACTAGCTAGGTAGGAGTGAAGTATGCTAGCCACCGTACTCGTCTTCCGGATCGCGTATGTGAGCTCGTTGGGAGCGAATTGAGCTGAGCTGCATTCAACGAAGCATTCATAGTTCCCGCATCATGAGTGTTCGCGATCTGTGTTTGATTGTCCATGATGACCAATCCGGGTTCATCGTCCTGTCTTATCAGATCATCATCAGCAAGAGCTATATATGCAGGCTTTAACCTATCAATAGACACTGTTTGCTTTTTGCTATTGATTAATATTTTGAACACTTTAGTTCCTCTTTGTACCACCAGAAATAGTCCTAAATATGGCATCTGCAAAGGTTTTCTTACTGTGTCATCTCTAAGGAACACATGTGAGCAGTTTTGTAGATCACGATGCACAAAGGGAGTCTTTTTTTGTATGATTTGACATAGGATGAGGTTCCAAGTTTTGCATCACCTGCCGCAATTGTTGAACGAATTCTGATTCGTTAATGTTCGTCAACGTTGAATGGAAAAAAATTCTCCCGGTAGACGTAAATTTGTACCATACACTAACTGCTGGTGTACACTGAATATTTCTTTTAAATGTAGTCCGTAGTCCCAATAACATCAACAGCAAAATGTCCGTCCACTTATCAGTATTATACCACTTAAATGCCGCCTTAATTTGTCTGTGAACGCGTTCTACCAAACCATTTGCTTGTGGATGATAGGACATAGTGCGAATTCTTTCAATTCCTAGCAGTTTCATCAATTCTCTGAATAATGCTGATTTGAACTGTCTACCTCGATCAGTGGTGATTTTTGTTGGCACTCCGTAGCGTGCTATCCATGTGGACAAGAATGACTGCGCCACTGCTGCTACCGTTGCATCCGCTATAGGTACCACCTCAGGCCAACATGTGAATCTGTCCACCATTGTTAGACAGTAGGTACATTTTTAGACGGCGGCAGTGGACCCACTAAATCTATATGCACATGCGAAAATCTAGCTGTCGTTGCCAGAAATTGCTGAAGTGGTGCTGAAGTATGTCTAGAGATTTTAGCTTTCTGACAATTTATACATTCTTTTGCCCATTTACTCACATCTTTGTTGATACACTTCCAAATATACTTTTTTTGCATCATGGTAGCTGTCGCCCGAATACTCGGATGTGATATGTCATGTAGTGCTTTGAATGTTTGTTTTCTGAACTGCTGCGGTATATATGATCTTGCATTTCCTGTTGACACGCCGCACATTAACTCAATGTGTGAATCTGGCAGTGTAATTTTTGTGAATTGAAGCGACGTGTTGGTTAGTAAGGACTGCAGTTCAATGTCTTCTGTTTGAGCTCTAGCTATCATTGTGTAATCCACTGATGTAGGCAGTGTTATGGTCTGTATATGTGAAAGTGCATCTGCTGCTATGTTATCACAGCTTCTTTTGTGTTGAATGTCAGTTGTGAACTGTGATATATAGTCTAGGTGTCAATACTGCCTTGGTGATAATTTATCCGTTTTTCGCTTAAATGCATAAGTTAGCAACCGCTAACCTATGCATTTAAGCATTACTATGGTCTGTAAACATTGAAAATTCCTGACCTTCTAACATGTGACAGAATTTTTTTATCGCTTCGTATGCCGCCAGCAATTTTCGATCAAAAGCACTGTATTTGATTTCCGCTGTGGATAGTTTGCACGAAAAAAATGCAAGTGGTTTTAATAACCCGTTATCCTCCTGATTGAGAGAAGCCCCAATAGCAAAATCAGATGCATCTGACTGAAGAATTAGCTTCGCATCAGGTGCTGGATATGCGAGCAGCACTGCTTTTGCGACTTGGCTTTTGCATTCTTCAAATGCTTTTTCAGTTTGTTCATTCCAGTTTATTTTGGTTTTGTCATTCTTTTTTGACCCCTTTCTGATAAAAGAGATTGCGTTTGTGCTGCTCGTGGGACATAACGTCTATAAAAGTTAACTAACCCCAAAAATCTGCGCAATTCGTTCACTGTTTGAGGCTGTGCGTAATTTTGTACGACTTGTACTTTTTCAGGAAGTGGTCTAGTACCTTCCACTGATACTAAATGACCTAAAAATTCCACATTTTGCAACATTAAGTTTCAACCCATAATTTTGCAAACGCTGAAATATTTGCTTGAGATGGTTTTTATGCGACACTTCATTGTCAGAAAAACATAAAATATCATCTAAATAAAAATAGACAAATGGTAGCCCACTTAGCACTTCATGCATAAACCTTTGGAAAGTCTGTGCAGCATTAGACATACCGTAACTCATAAAGCAAAATTCGAACAAACCATAGGTGTTGTGATAGCCGTTTTGTGAATGTGCTCCGGCGCAACCGGAATTTGATGATATGCTCAGAGAATGTCTAACTTAGAAAAAATCTTTGAACCATGGAGCGCATTGGCGAAATCCTGGTATATGTGGAATCTGCGAAATACTGCGCGAGAATTAAGCTGTCTATAGTCCCCAACAAGACATATAGAATTTGGTTTTTTATGAATCGCATGTAGAGGTGAAGCATAATTAGATTTAGATGGCCTTAAAACGTCTTGCTCTAACAAATATTATAGCTCCTTGCGCACATCCTCATAAACTTTTGGTTGCAGTCTGCGGGGTGTACTATGCACTGGTTGTTTCTTGGTATTTATATAATGCACCGTGTTGTGTTTGATGGAGGTGGTTTTCAACGACGGGTTAATAATTTCGGGATACTGTCTCAAGAATTCATGAAATTCATTTTTAGCCGATAATATAGAAACTGCCAACTGGTTATTTAAGCTTATTTTGCCCGCTGCTTGTAGTGATGTGATTGAATCTACTAAGCCCTTGTGCTTTAAGTCAACCAGCAAACCAAAGTGCTTCAGAAAGTCTACTCCTATTATAGGTGTAGCAACCTGTGCAACTATGAAATCCCATGTGAAATTTCATCGCAGGTCAAACGTCAATGTTAGTGTTTTCGTTCCGAACGTGTTGATGGTTGAATCATTTGTGCGTAAAGTTTCAATGCCATCGGTTTCCAGTTCTTGTTATTTTTAGGTACAGGAACGCAAGAAATATCGCTACCACTATCGATCAAAAATTTCATGTTAGGTTTGCGATCAAATAAATAAAGTCTCGCTGACTGTAACACCGCTATGCTAGAATAAGGTTGTGCAGCGGCTTTCTCCAGTTTTCAGGCTAGTTATCGTTAAAAGTGCAAGGCTTTACACATTTACGAGCCCTCGCCCTGAAGCGATTGTAATAAAAACAGAACCCTTGTTGTTCTGATTGCGCTCCCCTAATGTCTCTGTCAGTATTTCTGACACTCTGTCTGCTGCTAGATCTTGTTCGCGCCCGACGCTCTCCGAAATCAAACCTTCTTTGTTGTAACGTTAGTTGTCTAACTTGCTCTGTGAGTGACTCTACCTGTTTTTCCAATTTGTCTATCTGTGAAGGGCATGAGTTGCTTTCAAGTCCTGTAGCAAAAACACTGATTTTCTGCTGCTACTTCTGTGACTTTATCCGCTAACAATGCTAGTTGTTGGAGATTTTCCATGGAAACTGAAAGAATTTGTTGTGTTACAAGAGGGAGCTCTTGCAGCCAAATATTTTTCAAAAAATCTTCTGAGACATTATTGCTAGCAAGTTGTCGCATCTCATGTAACAGAAACGAAGGCCACTTGTCGGCAAGTTGCAATTCGGAAATTAAAGCTCAAATACGGTTGATTTCCGATTGCAAAAATTCTCTTAGTAATCTAGCTTTAAGAGCCCCATATCTGTCTGTTGCGGGCAGGTTTAGAATTAAATCAGCAATATGCTGTAATGTGTCTGGTTCTATTGCTGCTACGAGTGCTGAATATTTCGTTGCATCCTGTGTCACCCATGCTAATTCAAACACGCTTTCACATTGGGCGAGCCATAAACCTATATTTTTGTGCCAAAAGATAGGCATTTTTAACGCTACCCTGTTCACCTGTACTTCCTGCTGAATTGCGTCAGCGTCGTTATTTGCCATGTTACACTCAAATTCCATTACACAAAATATAATAAAATTGTTGAAAATACTCTGCACTTTCCTAAACAATTTTTTTACCGTTTAAGGCAGTATCGTGTGTTATATATGTCGATAATTGTGTAATGTAATGTACTGATAATGTACCAAGAATTGGACAAACGACTTACCTTGCATACAGGATCTGCCAACTCTAGTTGCATGCTTCATCAACTGCTACATTGCTTCTTCATCAATTGCAGCGTTGCTTGCTCCAATGCTCAGTTGCACTTCACTGTTTTGGTTCATCCTCTAATGCCAGGCGATGAAAGACGATGATTCTTTATACACAGAATTGCAGTACTTCTAACGATCAATTCCTCGTTACACTTTATTGCTAAGAACGTCCAAAGGCATAGTTTAATTGTCCAGCGCCAAAAGCATAGTCAAATTTTTTGGTTGAAAGGCGTAGTCCAATTTACCGGGTCACCAATGTGGTGGTGATGGTGGTGGTACAGTTGTACATATATTTATCACACTGCAGACAAATCAATATCACCACCATCTTCACTAAATAAAAAATAAAAATTGCACATAACTAATACAAGTACAATAATAAAGAGACAAGGTCTCTTAGTACAGCGATTAGACAGACATAGATATTTGTTTGCGATGAACGGCTTGCGACTGCTCTCCAGTAAATTTATCAAAGAATGAATGTTCTCTTGTGTGAAGAGACCTTTTTATTGTTTTCCTCCAGCGCCAGTATGTCTAGACATGATCTGTCCCCGGCAACAGTGTGTCTGTAAACAGCCTCTCTTTGGCTCCTCTGTGTCTGGTGTTTTAGCTTTTGTTCACGGCGATAAACCTTCACTTTCACAGTAGCTCTTAGTATTCTGGGAATCAAAATTATATATCAAATTCCCCCACAACCTTAAATGTTCCACGATGTGTAATGATCGTTTGGGCCTCTACAGACTTATTATCCACTGGCAATTGCAAATATGCCTGAGCGAGATCAACTTTTGCATAGTATCCACCTTCACCTAATGTTGAAAGGATGTTCTGGACTGAAGGAATTGGTAAGGATGACTCTTCACGGCAGTATTAATAGTCACCTTGTAGTCTCTGCAAAGTTTTACATCACCAGACTTCTTGATGACACATACAACACGAGTACACCACTGTGGATTCTGTATAGTTTCAATTATATCTTGGTTGAGTAGATTGTCAAAAGCAACACCAATTTTCTGCTTTAAAGCAATTGGAACTTTTCTAGCCTTACATCTGATAGGTGGTACAGCAGGATCGATCGTAAGTGAAAACTCTGGGCCTTTATAGAAGTCAAAGGTGTCGTCAAAATATTCTTAAAATCATCAAGTACCTTATTGTTACAATCATAGCCAACTTTGATATGATGCACACCCACAAGTTGAATGCCCAATGGTTTGAACCATTCAAATCCCAATATACAAGTATGATTTCTTTTGCTCACAAGTAAACGTAACTTATGATGAAATGCCCCATATTTGACATCGACATAACACATTCCTGCTAATTGTATTTGTCTCTTCTGATAGTCACACAGGCGAAAGGGAACAGGCTGAATATCTGGCGATTTACGAGGAAAAACAGGATGTAAAGTTTCAGCAGAAACTATGGAGTAGTCGGAGCCAGAGCCAATTTCTATCTCACATGAAATATCATTTATAGAAACGAAGGTACGTTGCTTCAATCTTCCAGTACTTAAAACATTTGTGGAATTCAAGAAAATATCGTCATGAACATAATCAGTCAAGCTCACTTTTGAAGGATTTGCCTTCACAGCTGAATTACTTGCCCGTTGAGAAACAGATTTATCTAAAGACTGCACTGGATTCTGTGCAGCTTTTGAACAGCAAACTCGCTGAATATGACCAGTTTTACCACAGTGCCAGCAAGCTGGATTCTGAAATTTACATTGCTCGTGAGTATGGGATCCTCCACACCCATGACACACACTGTTGTTACCGGCGGAATTCCTCGACTTGAACTTTCCGATTTTAGGATTCTGCTTTTTAATCAAAAAGTGTTTGAATTCACATCTGATGGAGAATGCAATTGACCATGTTTGTCTTTCCGCAATCTCTGATTCAAGGGACTTTAACACAGCATCATCAAACGTGAGTGATGTTTCAGCGAGAAGACGGCGTTGCAATGTTTCGTTGTGTACCAAACAACTAGCTGATCCCATAAACGTTCAGAAAGTGTTGCGTCGAAGTTACTTTCATCGGCGAAACGACGAAGTTCTAAAGCATATAAAGAAATGTCTTCATTTGCCTTTTGTATGTGCTTTTGAAATTGGAAGCGTCGATAAATCTCAGACAGTTTCGGAGAAAAATGCGCCGTTAATAACGCAAGAAGTTCCTCATAAGTCTTATCCGATGGCGAAGGAGGAGCTGTTAAGGAACGCACGATTTGCAATGTGTGCGCGCCAACAACGGCAAGCAATGTTGCACGCTTTTTGTAGCACTTGTAATTTCATTAGCTTCCAAGGAAAATTTAAGTTGTTCTGCGTAATTGTCCCATAGTTAACGGTTGCGAAACGTCAAATTCCTTAATTACACCGATAACAGCCATTTTGACAAGTTGTAATAGAAAAAGGAGAAAGAGAAAAAAGAACATGTCCTACTTCTGTTATCCGCAGTTACATCGAATGCAATCCCGTCCTCGTCCAAGTTGTTGTGGGCTTTTGTAGCGGCAAGTAACAAGCAAGCAGGACTCTTGAATACAACATAATTTTAATGCAACGGCATACCAAGGTTACATTGGAACGAACCATTCAAAGCATCGGAACGCACCAAAACAAAGCAGCGGTAGTAAACAAAAACAGAATCTGCGCAACGACCAGCTGCGGTTAAGATAACAGTCAGAAATTGCGGTTAACGATTAACGCAAAACAGTTCGTTTTACAAAATCACAACCGAACTCATATCCAACACGTCAGAATCTGGTTATCTGAGAATCATAGGACACAAAGAATGTAGATCATCATATTGCAAAATTGTGCTTGCGTTGGTTGAACTCAAGCTACTGTCATGAGAGATGGAGAAATTCTCTTTTCAGATTATTGCTGCTGCAAGCACTCTGAAAATACTAAACAATTTCTGGTTCGGCTGGGTAATTACTTACAATTCTCTGAGTGCTCATGGTAGCAGAATTTGGAAAGAGAATTTCTATATCTAACTAGTGGGTTGTCGAAAAAAGCTATGGTATGAATCTTCTGCGTCTGTGACATGCAGGATCTCAATGGCCTCCAGTCACCAATGTCCAAAAGGGAAGACATCTTGTATGCCTTTATATGCAGTTAGGAATCATACAGCTATAACACATATGCTAGCTCAGGATTTAGGGTGTGTAGCGCAACATCAAGTAACTGCCTGTGTATCATGATGATATCTGCAGCATCAAAATTGATTATTTACAAGGTGACCATTGCTTCACCTACCTTTAACCTCACAAGAATTTGTAGCTACAATGGTGCGTTCAACAATTTACATGAATGTGTGAATGGCAGGACATCATTTTTTCAGACGAATGCCATCTTTGAATACAACATCATGATAGCCATCTCTTTATGCAGAGGCACTGAGGGGAATGCTTGTTGGAGACCTGCATTGGTCATTGCCATACTGGTCCAACATCAGGAGTTATGGTATGGGATTCTGTTGGGTAAGCATCTAGTACACATATTCAATACTCTCTGATCAGTCACCTTTAATGTAAAAGTGTTTGACCCTGTGGTTGTACCATATTTTCAGGGCCTTCATAATGCCACGTACTAAAAGAACAAAGAAAATGGCCAACATACAT
>JJRW01S0007192.1:45082-61901 GCA_001188405.1 Loxosceles reclusa | reverse complement strand
CTAACAGAATTCTGTTGTGCGAATTCCCAACATTGAGAGAAAAAGTTGGTTTTCTAAAGGCTTATTTGTGTGTGTGTGCCGTTTCGCAACTTATTGATAAAAAAAAATTACAGTTAATTATTTATCGCTCCACGTAATTCCCTTTCGTAAATTGTTTGAAACGAGTTACGAATACGCATTTAATGCTATTTTACTTCTTACGGGAAAGTTTTGAAATTGATACAACCCCAGATAATAACAATATTTATTGTTGCGATATTCCCTATTGTTGTATATTCTTTGAGGTTAAGCGGATTTTTTCCACCTTATGCTATTGCAACAAAGAGGAAAATTGTTTGTTGTAAGCAAGAGTTATGAAAAGACGTCGTTCGTGGAAGAAAAAGGTGCCGACTTTCTGTCTTGTTCATGGCCGACCTCTGCAAGAAAAAAAGAGAAAGCGGAGGAAAAAAAGTCATTTCTGTTTCTTCGACATTGTTTATAGGCGAACGAACTTCTTTCCTACAACCATTTATCCTGATCACATGGGTCAGACGTATTTTTCTTCAGCGCTGAAAGAACTCAACACAGCAGGAAGAAAAAAAAAAAAAACACTAAGCCAAAAGATCCAAAGTACATCTACTTTCATCATGTGGGAAACTAACTATGGGAGGCAAAAGCAGGTATTTGAAAATTTCTAAGGTACTTTGAGCTATTAAGTGTTCGTTATTTCAGACTCGGAGAAAAAAAAAATCCTTTAAAGACCAGATCGTTATAAGGGGCACTTTCATTTAAATATGTACGTATGGTGGTCAATGTTGCAGAAAAACGTTACGAATCGAAATGGCTCGCCATATTTCTTGTTCTTGCTTCATTTATTTTAGCCGTTTACAGAAAAATGGGGCAATAAATGCCGTTCATCTGTCCGAAACGAGATTCACTGGCTCTAGGGAATTCACATAGGTGAGCAATCACGTGAAGAAATTCGCGAGTGATAGTCACATTGATCAATCGTTTTGTTTACGAAGTCGTTACTATGAACGAAATTCCTGTACCACAAACCGTAATATCACATACCACATTTGCATATATAATACTCGTAGTAGTGAGAGTGGTTATATATATATATAGACACGCAATGGAAAAATACCCGAAGCACACTGAGGGGAACTTTCGATCAACACGGAATGTATGTAAGTTTCACAGTATCAGATATGAAAACGGTTAACAACCCATGGCATATGAACGAGACATCTCTTCATAGCGCCCAGATCCATTACGCAACGCACACTGCATACAACAGAAAGCAATTGCGGGTTATAATCATTATAATCTGTTAAGCTGTATAATCCACCAGGAATGCTGTTACAATGCACACAGAGACTATACACCCAACGTAACGTCTCCGAGAGACGCCGGAGCGTTGGGTTGCGTGAATCTAGTTGGTCATATCAAGCAGTAGGCTGCTGTTTGACCGAACGGACATCGTTATGCGAAGGTGTTGGTAACGATGTACGCTGCAAGGTACGCATCAACGAGTTGCAGACTCGGGATAACCCTGTTCCAACACATCCGCTGATTTTCCAACAACCTGGAAGTGCTCCAACAGCGACGTTGTCCGCGATACAACGGTAACTCCTGCCAGATCACCTGTAGCACCTTTTACCATTGCCGTCGCCCTTTACGACGACAGCCATTAATTAGCACCGAAGCCAATACTACCGTCTTGCACGATTCCGTAATGGATCATCATGCTCTACTGCCAACTGGCATTGCATTGCGTACATTTATGAATCCCGCTTCAGCTTTGCACCAGATGACCTGCGAATACGCTCTGCAGGGCGCCGTCCAAGCTCTATTAAGAAGAGAAACTGCTCACGCAAATAGCAGCTGATATCGGATATTTTTCATCTTTCTCTTGATATTATTGCTGATTTCACAGCGATTGTACAACTGCATTTGGATTGCCACGGGTAAAATCCAACATTATGTGTCACATGACTCCTGTAAGATCACAACCACCCCCCACAGCTCGAATTTGCTTCGGTTGAAAAATAAAGAAAAAATTCTACTTCAACTATCTTGCTTTTGATTATAAGCGCCATCTCTATGAATTTTTTTTTATTTTTTATATGGGATGGTTTATTTGAAATATAAGGTCGCAAAAACCTATGAAGGCCAAGCAGTGCCGAATACGAGGTTTCTACAAAACACTCCGGGTATCGGACACCACCACGGGGGCACTATGTCGCTCCTGAGGGATTGTAAGTTGTAGATCACATTTTTGCATTCTACTCAAAAATTAAAAAGAAGAAAACCATCATTAAAGAAATGATAAAACAAAGGATTCTTTGGTTCCCTGTTTAATTGTAAACTTTAGGGTAAAGATCGACTTTTGAAAGCTGATATATTTACTGTAAGCAACATTATTACGTTATTTTAGGTCTGAAATATAGATTTTTTGAATAAAAAGAGGTGACAATTCTTTCAAGAACTGACTACGTTTACTATAAGAGGTGCTCACAAAGATATCAGCGTTCTGAATGTACATGTTTCTTGATAGCCACACTAGAATAACTGACAGAAATGTAGAAAAACACAGGGGGGAGGAAATATGCATATTTGTAATTGGTTAATATTTCTTCCATTACATGCAGTCATATATTTATACATTTGTTATTTAACGTTTCACCATTTGACCACAGCTTTGATCTAAATGAGCTACCTTAGCGACAACCTCTGATAGTATAATAATGGTACGAATCGGCGATAATACTAAGCTCACAGACATCGTGGGGTTCCATTACAACGGTGTAATAACCCCGTTCTACCAATTTCAACAGCGAATGTAAAATTTAAAGTAAAGAGATGTTTTTTTCTACGACGGCTTCAATAGTTAATGTGAACTTCGATGATGACAGACGATATACATACATGGGGGTGAATATCGAATATTTTAAGGAGAATTTTTATCACGATTTCATTTCTGAAGAATGCAATGATCAGAATGAACATGTTTAATGAAAATGGTACATGAAGATCATGGACCACTTGGCTTACTGTTTACTTGTTTGAATGGACACATGAAACAAATTCGTTTACACTGTCGACACAGAAGTAGGCATGGATGTGAATCTTCTTCATCATCAGCTTCAATATACAAAAGACGGGTTCATTTGGAAATACTGTAGGTTTTAAATATAACTTGTATATCACAAACACGTAAACTGCTTTTTGAACCACAGCACTGAAATTGATTCTTGCTGTTTTCTACATGAAAAAACTTTTATGTAAATCAATGCACTCCCTTGCTTGCAAGTGACTTTGAGCCATTGAACTTTGAACGTAACAAAATGCACGCATACACACACATTCGGCACTTATACTACTACTACTACGATAGATTCTTACTAAATGACTAGATGCCTGAGAAACGCAAGATATACTAAGTGCTCACCGGAATTTCCAGACATCGAATTCCAACATGTTTCTATACATACCATAGCTTTTTGACAGCCCACTAGTTAGAAGTAGAAATTATTTTTCCAGATTTCGCTGCCGCGAGCGCTCTGAAAGTACTTAATAATTTCTGCTTCCACCGAGAATCGAACCCGGGTCTTTCCTTTAGTCCAGGAATGATTACAAGGCTTACCAGAAGCTAATACTGCAATGTGAAACGGCCGGCAACAAGGCGGATTTGCCTTGATAAGCGATTGAAAATCTATCTGATTTGTGCCTCTGTGGGCTAGTGGTCAAGTCGTTCCTGTACTAAAGGAAAGACCCGAGTTCGATTCCAGGTGGAGGCAAAAATTATATAGTATTTTCAGAGCGCTCACGGCAGCGGAATCTGGAAAAATAATTTTTATTTCTATGTTTCTATGCATTAGAGTATCTCATGAAAACTAGACGTATTCGTTTTTGCCAAAAATGGTAATGCATAATAATTAGTGGATAAAGGAGAATTATTCATTGGTCTAATAAACTGTGTCGCTCACTAGTTGAATGCTTTTGAGAGAAACGGAGTAGTAGGTTTATATGAAGGAAAATAGCATGCATATCGCTCATGCGCAGTAACAATAATACTGCTCATGCGCAACGGGATACACTATATATTATACGCTTCGAGACCCCAGTATTATTATGAACGCTTTCTCACGTGTCAGACAGGGGAAGTGATGTAGTCCGAAAGACGTCAACCTACCCTAACAGGTGGATTTTTCTGCACGCTCGATAATCACCACAAAACAGAGCAAGCGATACAGGAAATCCTTTGTCAATATTGATGCGTATCACTGTAACGACCTGTACTGTAAACCAAAGAATATGCGCACGCACGTATGCAATAAGAAACTATTTCGTTGACTGCCATTCATTAACAACTATGGGAGGGCTCGTCTGGTTTAGTGCACCACTAATGCGAAATGGGTTCGGAAATGGTCCGTTGTTGTCTCCTGTAGTGAAACCTATTTCTTTTCAGGTACTGACGATTGACAAATTCGTGACCAGCAAAGAGAACGAATTCTATCTTGGAAAAAGGACAGATCCTAGGTCTGTTCGCCGCAGCCATAGGTAGGAATCATCGTTTGGCGTGCTATTGTATATGACGGCAGGTTATCTCTCGTCCGCATCACATTCACTAATAGTAGTAGGAAACATCAGTAACGTTTTACAGCCTATTTTGCTACCGTTATTGAATGGCTTTCAGCGCCTTTATTTTCCGACAAGATAACACTCTTGTATATATATCTGCAGACTTTCCAGAAATGCTTGCAACAAGTTTCAGTATTCAGTATGTGCCATCAGCAAGAAAGATATGCAGATTTATTTCCAATTGTAAACTTTTGGGACCACATTATATGGCATCTGCAACCGAATTCGCCAGCACAAGTTTAGGATGAATTATGGGAATAATTCAATCTTGCCAGATGCCCAATTCTTCAAGATTATAACATAGACTGTGTGACTCATTGTCGCCCTGTCTGTATTACCGCTCGTGACGGTACAACCACTTATTGAAGCTTTCATCATATCATGGAGCAAATTCTTATTTTCTGATCCCTATAGTCGGCTGAAAATAATACATCAAGAGATGCTCTTACTTTATTTCCATGAACAAGCTCCATTTCACTCCCATATCCTCAACTCCTTGTAGAAGGATTTAATATACGTAATGTCCAGCAGTTTTCTCTAATGATGTGAATCCTGAGAACTTGGTCTTTCTGCATTCACATCGCTGGTAATACAATATAGCTTATAGTACATAGCATTATATGTCCCACTGATGATCAAAAACATTCATGCATAGTATTCGAATTTTGCACTTTCCTGTACTTCTGTGGCATTCATATATGCTATACTCGTGTTGAAAAGTCTAGTATAATACGTAAAATGCGCAACTTTTGGACTAAAATACCGTAAAATTGTTCAAAATCACTGGTGGAGAGTCGTGGGATATAAACTTTTGTGTGTATGCAAAACGTTTCAATGGACGACGGTATGGGCAAAGAAGCTGCGTACTTATTAACAACTGTAAAACAGGTGTCAGCAGCATGGTCATGTCCGCTAGGTTTTTGTGCACTTGCTGTGAAGTAACATTGTTAACGGTCAGAAAGGATGACTTATAGCACAAAGACATCAAGTAACATGTTTAGAAAAAAACGGATTATTCGAATAATGGAATCCTAACGATCCCAAACCGAAGTTCTTCGAAATGTAAATGTGCTGGTATGTCTCAAATGGGTGATCTGAAGACTTCAGCATTAGGTTTCAAAGTACTGGGGATGTGAGCCGAAGACAAGTACGGAATCAAATAACCTATCCTCAAGACCGATATTTCGCAGTAATCGCACGACGTCAGAGGAACATTTCAGCCAGACAATTGTGTGCAGCGCTGACAGACACCACAAGAGTCAGAATATTCCACTGTAAACTCGTGCGTTTACAGTGCAGTTTGAAACATCAGCAGGGGAGTCGGGATTAGTGGTGCTAGGTTATGTTCAGTGATGAATCCAGATTCAGTCTGCGATGAATCTCGTCGTCTGACGGTAAGTAGAGAATGTGAAACTCATTTTAACTCGCGAAACATCAAGGAAATACATCACTTTCCTGCTGTGGGCAGGCGTCATGTTTATCGGTCATACAGACCTTCACAGCATTAACTGAGAATCTGTTACTTCTCAGAGGTACAGAGGCAACTCTATTTGTCCATTTTGTTCTTCTGTTGTGATGTGCAGTCCGTCCTGAATTTCTATTCATGGACGACCTGTCATTCATTCATAACACGCCTGTCCTCTCTGCAGACCTGGTCAATTACTTCCCTCAAAGTGAAGATATTCACAGCATTTAGTGGGTGGAGCACTCTTTTTTTATCTTAATCCAATAGAATATATATATGTGGTATATACTCGGGAGACCATTTCGTCTTTCAGTACTCACCAAGCACCGTTTTGGAATATAAAACAGCGCTCACTGACTCGGGACTCTTTGCTGACACAACTGACTAATACACTCTCGTCGAGAACTCTGTTCCCTAATTTATGCTAATATTGTACATGAGACGACGGAAAATGTATTCGCAGTTTTATGGGTTTTATGGGTAGATGTGTGTGTGTTTTTCGTTGCATATAATTTTTTTATGTAATTGTAATTCATTTTTTCTTTCGTATTGTTTGTTTGTTGTGACGAGGATACTCTGTTTCCTAATTTATGCTAACGTTTATACATAAGATGACGGAAAAGGTATCTTCAGTTTTATGGGCTTTATGGGTAGATTTATCTGTATTTTTCTATGTATATGATTGTTCCATGTGATTTTGGTTCCTTTATTTTTGTATATTTTGTTATTTATTGTGACGAGGAAGATCTGTTTCCTAATTTGTGCTAGTGTATGCATGTGATAGCGGAGACTGTCTCCGTAGTTTTGTGGATATTTGATATGGTGAGCAATGGTGGACGTTTGCCTGTTGCTGACTTTTGTTTTGTATTTGTAGTTGTATTTGAGAGTGTAAATATTATTGTGCATCTTGCGAGACTACAGGAGATAATCACGTACTTTGTTTAACTTTCTCATCAACGTTCCTTTGTTTTGGACCAAAGATGAAACTTTTAATATGCCTATTTTTGTTTCAAAGACGTAAATTGGATAATAAAAGCCATTACTACCCTTGTTTCATATGGGTTTGTTCTTCGATGACTATCTTACACCTTCAATTCCTCTTTTTGTTCCGACTTGGAATTCCATACATATTTACATAAAAAGCAGTTATGCTTAACGTTTCCATTCCAACTTGAACTTCCATACATATTTACATAAAAAGCAGTTCTGTTTACGTTTCGTAAAGAATGTATTTTCTTGTTTGTTTGCTCAGTTATTGAGTTTTTTTCGAGAAGGCAAAATGCTAGCTATAACTACTACAGTGCAGCGGAAAAGAACTTTTATTGATATGAGTTGCAAAGACGAGATTAAAAACTACGTCACTATACATTGTCTGGCCGAAAATATCCGGACACCCGCGGAAAGAAGTGGTGGTGACGTAATTAGATACGTAACCGGCAGCTATAAAAGCGGTGGGAGTGGTTTGTCAGGTCATGTATATTCGTTTGTAAAACAATGAGTAAGTCAAGGGAGCTTAGTGACCTTGATCGTGGCATTATAGTGGGATGCCACCTTTGTTGGAAATGAGTTCGTGCAATTTTGGACCTTCTACAGAAGCCAAATCCACTGTGAGTATGTAATTGTGAAGTGGAAACGGCGCGGCAGTGAAACTGCAGAAAAGCAAAGTGGCAAGTCAATAAAAAATAGTGAACGCAGCCGTAGAACACTGAAAAGGGTCGTGATACAAAATTGCAAGTCCTCGTTGGTTGAAATCACTCAGGAGTTCCATAGTACATCAGGTGTTAGTGCTAGCAGCAGGTCTTGTTTGTCGAGAATTACAAAAACCGGGATTCCATGGTCGTGCAGCCGCTCATAAGCCGAACATCACTCCCCAGAATGCGAAGCGTCGATTGCAATGGTGCAAAGCTCAGCGTCATTGGACTGTGGACATGTGGAAAATGTTCTTTGGAGTGAAGAATCTCGCTTTACAATCTGGCTGTGCGATGGCCGCCTCTGGGTGTGGCGGATTCCCAGCGAGCGCTTCTTAAGTGACTTCACTGTGCGACTGTCAAGTTTGGTGGTGGCAGCATCATGGTATGGGGGTGTTTTTCATGATTTGGCCAGGGTCCCGTCGTGCCTGTGGTTGGAAGCATGAACTCTGAGATGTATGTGAACATTCTGGACAGTGCTGCTTTCCCTACTCTATGGCAATATTTCTGGGAAGGCCCATTTCTCTCCCAGCAGAATAACTGCTCCATTCACATATCGAGATTTCTGCAAACATGGTTTGACGAAATGGGTGTTTAGAAACTGGTCTGGCCTTTTCAGAACTACGATCTTAATTCCATTGAACAGCTTTGGAACGAAGTAAAACGCCGTTTTCGTCGTCAGCCAAACCGGGCATCCTCACTGCCAGCATTCACTCCCGCTGTGATGGACGCCTGGAAGTCCATCACTATGGCCACCTATCAGAAACTGGTGGAAAGTCTCCCCAGTCGTGTGCAGGCTGTTATCGATGCAAAAGGGGTGCCAACATCATATTAATATATGCCTTAGGACTCTTCGAGTCCGTATCACTGGGTGTCCGGATACGTTTGTCCAGATAGTGTATATGTTTCATTACAAGGGGAGAATGGCTGTCGTATGTGATGGTTCGTCAGACCTTAACGACGGCTGCGTGACACTCGACAGGAAAGCTATGATTGATTCGCAGGCCAGATACTAACACGGCCATCGGCTCTGTCCAAACTGAACTCTTTTTTGTCAATGAAGACCAAGGTTTCATTCCGTAGCAGTCCATTTCATCTTTCAGACAACACTGAAAACGAACGCTAATGTGTGTGTTGTTGTTAACATTAGAACACTTACGGGGTGCCTTGAGACCAAATGTCCAGCCACAATCGGTCCAGAAAAGGTACCGGCTGATACGAGGACCTCGAGCGATGGTTCAACCTGCCTTGGGATTGAAGGATCACGTTACAATCCTTCGTAATCCTTCGTATATCTGCGTCAGAGATACCTGCGTGCCGAGTTTTTCAGTAAACCAACGATTCCTTCATAGCGAATGAGCTTATAGTTTTTGTGAGTGAGTGTATTAATGTAATCATATAAATGCGATCATGTTGAGTTAAAAATTAAACTGTTGATGGAGATCTGGAATCTAACTTACATTTAAACAACCGTTATTTGAGTTGCTTTGGATTTGTTTATGTCAATGTTAAGATTTGAATTCAGTTTCCTTTTAAAGTGAA
Organism: Loxosceles reclusa; assembly: GCA_001188405.1. NCBI lineage: Eukaryota > Metazoa > Arthropoda > Arachnida > Araneae > Sicariidae > Loxosceles > Loxosceles reclusa. The sequence continues at coordinate 52,580 of JJRW01S0007192.1, read as the reverse complement.
TATTTTAGTCAACAGTTAGTTTGAAAACAATTCACGTGACTTTATTTAAATTGTTTTAATTTTTTACATTGATCTTGTGTTTATAAATGGAGTCGTTTACTGGTAAATCCTGTTTTTCTTATTTGCAGTCAGTAAAGATCTTTTTGCTTCTAAAGTACCAGGCCTTAAGTAGACAAAGGGTATATTCTTAAAGACGTATAGTGTGAACAAAGTGAAGGAGGAATTGCCTCCTATGTTGAATTTGCCGGAGTACATAGACACTCCCTTCCAATAGATATATATGTATAAATGTTTAAACATATATTAAGAAGTAGTACTGATAGTAATACCAAAGCAATATAGTAAGTAGATATTCCGTCTGATTAACTTGGTTTGTTTGCCTTCACTCGCTCTCTGTCTCTCTCTCTACCTGAAGAGATTTGCAGTTAAATTGTTAGTACATCATGTGAACCATATTACTTAGGTCTACTGCGGGTTTTGACACTGATTACAATAACTCTCTCTCCGTGTTCAATGATGATTAGGTCAGTGATTAGATGTGCATACCGTGGAGGAAGCTTCATGGCACTATGCATCGAAATTGTTTATTTATAATTTGTTGGGATTATACTGTATCACTGCTTAGTATCTAAGCCGAAATATGTGATGCATTGATATTAATATGTGTTGTCTACTGCTGGTCAGTTCCCTAGGGAACCAATCGTTACATAGAATAACATACCCGAATGTCAAGTGTGAGACCGTGGAAAAGGACGCCACTTGCCACTTCTACAGTCGGTGATCAGTATCGCCATCTTTCTTTTTCCTGTTTCCTTTTAGAAGACTGCACATTTCAGATCCTAACACAATGACGCCGATCTGAGTCATAAGGTTGTTGTATTCAACATTACAATAACATTTTAGTATCGGCAGCATGTACAGCTAACTTGGATCTATACTGCGCCTTAAGTCGATTAGGATTTCAGTGTAAGTATAGAAAAAAAACTGTGAGCTTCTTAACGGTTGCATCATAAGCTCAAAATACAATGAATGAGTCGGAATAAACAACAAAATTTATATTATTATTATCATTCGTTCATTCATTCATTCGAGCTCTAACCGCCGAAAGAGGACAAACGCGCTTCTCAGTGCGGTTCAACAAAGTGTTTCCTGAGTGATGTCGCACTGGATTGAGAAGTCTGATACCATGGCATCTGATTCAAGATTCCGTATGGGTAATTAGAGATAGATAGATAAGTTGATTTTTTCAAGAGAATTTACAAGATAATAACTTTTTCCAGGCGTTTAGGTAACACAGGCACGAGGTAAAGTATTACCTGTATGTAACCCGTCGAGTACAGAATAATTACATCATTCATTAGTACTGTACACAATATACGTATAGATGTTGGAATTAATACCATTCAGAGTAATTAAGTCATATTTGTCACTAAGGTATTACCTTATGAAGCCCATCGAGTACAGACTAATTACAACATACATTAAGTTCTGAATACACTATATGCGATATAGATGTAGGGTTGAATATTACACAAAGTAAGTAAATCATATTCGTCACTAAGTAATACAATACAACATTACAACCTTCATTAAGTACTGAATACACTATACGCAATATAGATGTACAGGTATCACACAGAGTAAAGATTAATCGAGTAACTTCTGCTGTTCGCCTTTGTTCTTGTGGTTTTTCATATATGCACTGAAGTAGGCATGGGTAGAACACGTGCAGACGCATGAATGGGGAAACATTGGTTCAGTATCAGATTTGCTGGATGTGGTCAGACGACGCCACTGAGATCTCGGAGATTGATTTTTCTTGCATTAATAGTGCTAAATTGCCCAAACTTCAGGAAAACGTCGGTTAGTCAAGTGAGATAGGCCTGTGAGGTGTTGAGCCAAGAAAGGGAGGAGAGTGGGAAAAGGGAAATATTTATAACGGGGATATAGAATGGTTAACTGGGTGCATCAAGGGTAGATCCCACAGTAGTTTTATCGGCCTGTTGTTTAATATTATGCAGGTAACAACGGAAAAGTTTTCCCAATTTCAGGAATTTTGGGAGGATTGGTTAGTCATGGTGGGCTTTTGCCTGTAGCTGACTTTCATTTTGTATTTTTATTACTATTCGAGCAAACTGAGGATTGGTGCCAATTATGTATGCATCAACTTATCTCTTGCTACTCCGGCGTTTACAGATCTGTTGGAATAGCTATTGTGCGTGTGAATTTTTCCTCACACCAACATAACGAGAGGAGAATAAAGAAGTAAATATTGCATTTTTCTCACAGATCTATTGAATTAACTCCCTTTGTAAATTGAAACATTGAACATCGTATTGTACAAAACAATAAGATTTTTCAGAGGATGCTTTCTAATTAATTAAGTCGAGGTTGGTAGATACGTTTATGCATGTATTATGCCGAGTGTAGAGAATAACAGCATATGCACTTGTTTTATACTTAATTCTATAAAGGTGGCACAAACGTAAATATAAATGTATAAAATTGTTATCTGTATGCACACACTTCGATTCAACGACATATACCGGGAATTAGTAAGGTAAGTTTTCTTGTTTACGATTCTTAACGACCGTAAGTTTAAAACAATTGAAGAGAAACTTGAGATTTAGGTTTGAAAGGGTGGGACGAAGATTCTTTTATCAACTGAATGTTTACTGCTTTGGCTTAGAAATTTCAGAAGATTTGAACGATAACACGAATTATTTTATTTATTTAAGTATGATCAGTAAATTGCAGACAGTAGTTTTAAATTCCAGGCTCAACTGATATTTGTTTTAAGCAAACCTTATCACTTTAAAGTCTTTTAATTTTAAGCGAATAACAGTTTCGTGCATGCAGGATTAAGTTCCTACAGATAGCTGAGTAACAAAGACTACCCACTAGTTTTAAATTTGAATTTATGAGCAACACATATGCAAATAATAGAAAAATCAAAGCAAAACAATTCGGTAACCAGTCTTTTGTTACATATGCTTTATTCACAATTTAAAAAACAAACTCAGAATTGTTTTTCAAAAAAAAATTATATCACTCCGGATAGCGGCATTTTTTGGAGCACAAAGTTCATTAGATGTTGTGAAGGAAAACTTTTTTTGTTAACACCAGGATTCAAACCACGGACCTGCTAGTCCTGGACTGACTGCTTTCTCAATTAAGCTCGAAAGTTATTATTAAAGTCCTTTTGGGGGGAACCTTACATTCCACCCCACGTTGAGAGAGTGAGTTTAGGGCATCGACTTGACATCGAACGGTGGACCTAACGGTTGGGTCTTTGACCACTAGTGTGAGCCTCTGTTTGAGCGCCATTGTAAAGAAAAACTTGATTTTCGTTCGCGACTCGAACCACAGATCTGTCAGGTCCGGATTGAGGCTGATGAGTAAGGGGGAGGGGGATCTTACAATGTTCTCAACGACAGAATGTAACATGTCCTAAAAATATTGCTTACAGGTTGCAGGTTAATTTACCTATTCTTTAAAGATGTAAGATTAGGAACATTGCCACGATGGACGTGGCTTGACGGAAAATCTCATAGAGTGATGTCAGGAGCACGAGGTGGCTTAAAATGGTAAAAAAAAAAACCACTAATACAAATTAAGGGCAAAATAAAAGTCAGTCACAGTCAAAAGACCTACCCATGACTGATCACGTTTCAGAAACAAATAAAACTGTGGAAACCTTTTCCTAGGAGTCAACATGACTACCCTCGTCATAAAAAACCATGATTTCAGAACAAATTCCCAGGTTTTGTATATACACTGCTAGACAAAACTTCAGTAAGAAGAAGAAATGGGCATGTATATGAAAATGTGCCTGTGGTTTCAGACCAAACCGAAAACAATAATATTGACAGCATGTTCAACGTGCTTTAATATAATAATCATGTTGAAAGGAAGTACACAGGGCGTCAAAAGAAGATGTTTTTGTAAAAGGTGCATATTGACCGACGACACGATTGTACAAAGAATCCACAATATGTACTACATACCAAACCTGAGCGTCATGTCAGTAAAGGATATGGCCACCATGTACCATGTAACTTTCTACACGACCTGGCATACTCAAAACAACTCGATCCAGGAGCTAATGAGGCAAGTTTACCAACTCCTCTTTCATTGTACGGATGAGAGTCTCCTTGTTTATCGGTGGATATTCTAGTTCAGCAATACATCTTTCCAAGGCACCCCATACATTTTCAATCGGATTCAGGTCCGGTGAACGTGCTGGCGAGATTATGCGATGAATATCCTCGCTGTCAAGAAATATCGCAACAGCCAATGTGTGATGGCAAGGTGCGTTATCATCCATGAAACGAAACATTTCTCCGATAGCACTTCGGAAAACTCGCACGAGTGAGAGCAGAACGTTGTACAAGTTGTAGAATTACGAAATCAATTAGCATGTAACAACTCCCATTTAAAGTTTTCAGAAAATAATAGGCTATTGTAAAACTTGCAGTAAAATGAAACAAAACCAAAATGTGAGATTAATGCAATAAATAACTGAACTTGCTGAGGTAAGGCTAAATGCCAAATTCTACAAATCTCAATGTATATTTAAATAAAAGCCTTAACTGCTCTTGTGCACGTGTAGATGTACATTAGAAGATAAAAGTTTTTTTTTTCAACGTTATTCGCTGCACAATATAGATAATTTTTTCCTGATGACTACTTTCGACTGTTGCGGACGACTGCCCCCTTTGGATCCGCGTCCGATAATGCTACGAGATTCGCCGCTGAACTCGGTTAAGTGGCTCTCTTTTTTTGAAAATCGATTCTTTTGCTAAAAATATGGATTAAGTATGTGTTGCCCTTTGTCTCCCCTTCTTGAGGACTTAAACATACATTATTTGGAATAAAAACTTTCCCGAAACATCAAATTTAATTTATCTTTTGGGTCCGCTACGTAGAAGACACATTTGTGCTGCACGACCGGCGACCTGAAGAATGACAGCTCTTTGATGGCAATAATTTAATTGGCCCCCGAATTCAACCATAGTCGTCCCAGAAAAACAACAATTCTCTTCCGTTCTTAGACGTTTTGATTCAAAAATTCTCCGGAGAATTTGCCAACACGGTGTACCTTAAACCATTTTCAATTTCGCTGTCTTTTCACTCTAAATCCTTCCACCCCGTTCAGAAGAAACTCTTAACCTGCCACACATTTTGATGGCGTTTCCATCGTCATCAAAATATGTTCCGGCCAGTCGTCTTTCAAGAAACAAATGGGGCATCTCAGGTCCATTGCCACCCACCGTGGATTTAATCCAAACCGACCAGGTCGTAAAGAAATTTTCCCGCCTAACACCAGGCTCAACCCTGTGCCTTCTCACAGAGACAGTTTCTCACTATTGAGTTATCATTATTTCACTTTTTCGCACGTATCAGCTACCGAATTGCTCGAATTCTCTTGAAATTCGAAATTTCGACTTCCTTCACACTGTCCAATAAAATTGTGTACTCCCACTTCATAGATCCCTTTCAATTTCCACACACCAATTCTTAGAGCATCTACCAAGTTCCATGTGAATGCGGAATGGCACACATTGGGCAGACATGCCGGTGCCTGAAATTTCGCATGCAAGAGCACCAACAATATGTTTCAAAATGCTAATTGAAAAAAATCATCCATCGCAGAAAATTTCTGGGAACTGGATCACAGATTCATTTTCGCTGATGCAAATACGAAAAACAAAGACCCGTTCTTCCTGGGAACAGGATATGTTGGAGGATTTCTCCATCAATTCGCGCAAAGAATTTCATGCCAACGAACTCTCTTCAACACCCTCCTTCCTTGTTCTTGGTTACATTTAATTCAAATTCTTGTTCACAATAATACTTTTCGGCCTTAATAAATGGCGCAGCCGAAGCCACGACCCAATCACGCTATGACCTCGAAATAGTAGACCGAATCGGCCTAGAGTCTATGAGTTTGGGCGCTAATGTAATACGTCGAACGTTATGGCATGGGAAATTGAACCTCGGGGCTCTCAATTCCGGAATGCGTTCTCTACCGCTGATTATGCCGGCGGATGTGAAAGTTACAATTAATGAGGCCAGCTACAGGACAATGTCCACCATGACTTGCTTCGCTTATTAGAAGAAATAGAAATATCCATTCTCTTAAATAATTAGATTGAAAGGATTTTTTTTCATTTCAAGCTACACTTCTCAAAAAAAACTAATTCACGAGCACATTTTCCATAAGGTATTATACTGAGCAAGATAAGGAATGCAAGTATCACATTAAACACAAAACCATAAATAAAAATAAGATAAATCTCGGTGGAGGACCCCAAAGTAAGATCCTATTACGAAACAGTTCTCTGTGTCATTAACGTTTAAGAACCTCAACTGACCTAGGTTGCATTACAGATCATCAGATACTATTCCACTTATTGACGAAACTATTTAGGAGGAATTTATGCCTAAGCAACAGTTTTGAATTCTCTCTATCCTTAGTTTCATTTCTATGTCCCCTAGTAGTCCCGCACACTCTTTCTTGAAAGAATTCCTCGCCCATATTCTCCAAGACGTGCATTATTTCACAAAGTCAAGCCCAATCCTTCGTTTTTGTGAACCGAACAGATCCAATGCTGTAATATCCACCTACAAAATAGTTCAAAATAAGCTTCTATAAACAAGAGTCGGCGTAGCGTAATTGGTTAAAGCGGCCTCTGTGGAGCTCTGGGGATGGCAGATCCGTAGGTTCGAACCCCGGCCTCGACAAAAAGTAAAGTTTTTCTTTGCAAATGGCGCCCGAACAGGGATTCACATTAGTGGCCAAGAACCCAACCGTTAGGTCCACCATTCAAGGTCAGGCCGATATCCTGACTTCTCTTTCAAGTGGGGGAGGATGTAATGTCCACCCACAAAAAAGTTCAAAATTAGCTTAATTGGTTAAAGTTACCTCTCTGGAGCTCTGGGGATGGCAGATCCGTAGGTTCGAACCCCGGCGTCGACAAAAAAGTAAAGTTTTTCTTTACAATGCCTTTAATCTCTTTGCAGAATCCCTCGATGGTCGCCTGTAATTTGCGTTGGGACCTTACAGACATCTGTTGGCGAAGAGTTTTGTTCGGGTACAATCCTATAAAGTTCCACAGAACTTCCCATACTGTCGAATGTAACATACGTAATCCTCTTGGTACTACATGTGTACTGCTACCTCCAGAGTCTCTATTCAGCGTTCTTTCGACGACGGCCATTGGAAAGCTCCTACTAGTCGCAGTAAAACCTGTTTACGTCCGTTAATTCTCATTTTCCACAAGAGATCGAAGTTCCGAAAACCATATAAAAATCTTTCGATGTGCAACAGTGCAATTTCTGAAGTTAAACAGAGTATCTAATTGGGACGCAGTGTGTCATGCTAAGTGAAACAATTGGTTAAACAGATCTGGAAAAATACTTTTGAAAAACTGACCTCGATATTTCAAGTGATTCATGAGATGTAAGTATCTGCCGGATTTACACGGAAAACAAG
>JJRW01S0007190.1:80263-91823 GCA_001188405.1 Loxosceles reclusa | reverse complement strand
AAAAGCCAATATTTGAAATAAGGTAGCAGAAATATATGCATGATGGATATAGATATAAAAAGATTTTTATTTAACCGTTTGTGTGATGTGCGAATAGTGAGGAAGGGAACGAAATTGCCTTTCTTTCAATTCTGATGAATGTTTTATGTAGAAAGCTTATGCAAACTGTGTCGCTGGGTGGGAAGAAAATCAGTAAATTCATTTTTTTTACCTCATCATGAGAAACGTAGAATTTGTTTTCTGCATAAAGGCCGTGGACATCGAAGTCCCCAATCTCTCTCTCCACGACTCTTTATTGAGTTTGAGGAAAATATAAAACCTCGTCGAAGTTCTACTTTATTACGACGTCCACTGTCTCTTTAGGAGAGGGGAAATTATTCCACGCACGAAAGGCTTCATATACTACGTCCAAAGTAAGCAAAGTTAAGTTCAGTTTATTAATATTTGGGAGTCATTAACATTAAAGTTCTTTGTTTTAATGAAATTGCAATGTAACATATCTGCATATTATCTTCATGTACATATATACTATTAAAATCAATTATGAACATCGTTGTCATATGTATATTTAGTATTACAATAATCGTACGGTCCGGTAAGCAGTCGAGAGTGCTGTCATGATGTCTAGGAGATAAATTTATTTACATATTTGAAGGATTTACAGCTTTGAGCATGCTCCATTCGGTCATAGACGCTAAATTGCTAAAAGTCATAGGATACCCACTTATATTGTGTTGCACCGCCTTTAGACCAGCGAAGACCCAGCGTAGCTTTAGACCAGCGAAGTGCAGCAACAGCTCGACGTGACATTTGAGTCAACTAGTTTTTGGAAGTCAACGGAAGAAATAGTCAAACATGCTATTTGCATAAGCCGTCCATAATTGAGCCATGTATCCTATGAACGGAACTTTCGCTCATATTCCCGAAATGTTCCATGGCGTTCATGTCTGGCGATTTAGGTGGCCACGCCATTCGTTGTAATTCTTCAGAATTCATTATCATTCTGGAAACCTCCATCGTTGTTCGGTTACATGAAGTCCATGAATAGCTGCAAATTGTCTCCAAGCAACTTAACGTGAAATTTCCAGTCACTGCTGTTTGGTTTGAGCGGAGTACCCAGTTCATACCATTATAAAACACCCCACCCTATTATGGAATCCCCAACAACTTGCACAGCACCTTGTTCACAACCTGTGGTCAAAGCCTCGTGAGGTCTGCGCCACACCAGAATCCTACCGTCAGCGCCTACTGAAACCGTGACTCATCTGAGCAAGCTATGCTTTTCCAGTCATCTACCGTGCAATTAATATGGCCATGAGCCTAAAATAAGCGCAGCTGCCGTTGGCGAGTTGTTAGTAAAGGCATACGAGTCGGTCTTCTGTTCCACTTGAGTAAAACTTCGAGTGGAACAGCTCCGGAAGAACCGCTTTACCGGTTAAGCTGCGCCAAAGATATATCTGTGTAGCTGATATCGAAGTCATTTGTGGGTGTACATTGCAATACGACCTTCGACTGTGGAGGCACGTCCTGTAACTATTGTTTTATGAAGAGTGCGACCACAAACCTCCACGCCTCTTCCTTGGAAAGATCCCTTTATTTTGATGCGAAAGTCCAATGGATTTTAGGTTCGCTGGACCCTAGCAGTACGGTCAATGCAACCACACAGTGCATTATGCTACAAATGCAAATTAAAAGGACCAGCAATAGTAAGCGACACAGTATGTTGTCATAGAGGATATTTCTTACATTCAAACCTGTATACTAACTGTGCCAGGAGTTGTTGCGGTGCTTTTACTGGGAAATCCTGAAATATCTTTCCCTTAATTCCGACTTATCGCCTTGTAACTGCAACATAGAACTACTGAAAAAAGTTCTCGTCCGCCTCCAACAAGCTAACAATACTGAATCGTGATCTCTCTTGACGTCTGATTTGGCAGAGAACCATGAACTTCCCTCTTCGAGTATCTACAATCTGCGTCACAGACATGCTGGGTCACAGATAAATCACTAACAATGCGATTATGTATGACATATATATATGTATTTCATACATCATTACTAGCTATATTTGGACATATTCTAAACAATACACCATTAAAGAAACAAAAGCGTCACTTTCACTTAGAACATCCTTGCATCATCGTTTGTAGAATTATTAAAATATATGATATGTCCAAGCATGAGTTACTCGTTAATTAATTCGCAACCTTGTGCAGAATAAATGAACAGAAATAACACAATGTTAGGTATGCACAAGTTAAAACAATCATCAAAAACTTGATCCGGATCTCGGTGGCATTTACGATCCACCTTTATCAAAAGTACGAAGGATGTTGCAGTACACATCCTTCGTACTTTTGATAAAGGTGGATCGTAAATGCCACCGAGATCCGGATCAAGTTTTTGATGATTGTTTTAACTTGTGCATACCTAACGTTGTGTCATTTCTGTTCATGAGTTACTCGTAACTGTGGTTTCATCTAAGGGAAAGAATTAAACGGATAATCCACATGTTATATCATTTGATGATCATAGATTTTTAAACTGTTATTTCGTAGACCCCCCATGATAATTTTTCGTGGCAAACCGTAGGCACTTATGTCATACAAAAGTAAGTGAAACTGCTCGATGTTCAGAATATCCTCAAACGCTTACTTTTAAAGTGTTACATCCTCAACATCGATACTTTCATAATAATCTTCGTGATCAGCCCTTTGTATTGTTTTAATACTAGTACTAATCTGCTAGGTTTGAAAGGGTGTAGTTGTGGAACAGTTGTTGATGAGTACGGGTAGTTAGTTGTTGTTTCTGGATATCAACTACCACAACAATGCTGGTAAAACTAGAGTTTAACTAGATCAGTTTCAGCAATAAGTTAAGTGCATTAAAATAAAACAAAGAGTTAGGCATAATTTGCCATTCGGTTGAAAATATCGCATAGATTCCTTGCTGTAAACAAAATTTATGAATGAAAGGAATTACAGTGTTGTTGGTAAGCCACTGTAGCAAGTACACTCTTGTCCGTACCAACTGCAAAAAATAACATTCCTGGTATCTTTAGTAAGATTGATTCACCTTTTGTAGTCTTTGATCGGAAACATATGATACACCGGTACGCTTTTCCTTCAAGACAGTTCTCGTTTCCCTAAATTTATTTTCCATTTATTTTTTTTATTATTGCTGATAGTATACTAATTTTACATTTATTAGTTACATACCAACTGTTTATTTACCACCTCAGCTTCTAAGATTTTCTCTTATACCTCATTTAGAAGTTTCTTTGCACTCTCTGAAGATTGAGTTTTCGACAAACCCGATCACTCAAGCATTCTACGGGTAGGGAATTTTGTGCTATTTGTCTGCTCTTATCTCGTTCAAAATTACGTGATATTTAGCACAGAATATAGAAGAATGTGCATAATAGCTATAGCTGTACATGACGCAAAGAAAACGTTGAGCGTGTCTACTGATGTTTTCGTTTAAACGCTGACACAGATTCAAGTAGAGGCAATTGTCCACCATGTTCGACCTTGTCCATTCTGAAGAGAAGTGAGAAACCCCATAGGATTTAAGAATTGTATACGTATATAAATATATATTGAGAAAAAATTCTTGTTTGCTATACTACACTAAAATAACTGCATTCATATATGAGTATACTGTACATTGCAGAAACTATTCTACTTTGCAAAACAACCAATAAATGCAATACAAGCAAAAACATAAATAAAAATAATTATTCGTAGAGGGGAAAACTCCCATACTCAAGCTGTTGTTGGAAGGGGAGGGGTAGCGTCAAAGTGACTTCCCATAATAATCAGAGTTCACGATCTTGTATTCCCTGAAAACCTCAAACAACCTAGCTACCTCTTTTGTATGACATGTTCTAAGAGAATATTCCATTTATCCTTCATTCAATTTGGAAAAATTCATGCTTCAGTTATAGTTTCGTTTTTTCTCTTCTTAGGTTTCATCCGTGACCACTAAATATTATCACACGATGAACAAAGTAACGTTTTTTGAAGTCAAGGTGAAAATAGCTTAAGCTTCCGTTGATGTTCTGCGATGGTACGTATTAACTCGGTTTAAAACACAATACATTGTAAGCTTTTAATGCTTTATTTGTAAAACACCACATAATTGTATCATGTGAGTTTTGAATGAATGGAATTTTTCAAAAGCCAATTATAAATTTTGTAATTGTATAGTGTGCATTTGTGTATGTTGAAACAAATATTCGTGACTGCGTTTCCACATGCTTTAATAGTTTTTTGTATCCTTTTGATTATTTTACATGTTTTGTTTTGTTTTGTTCTTTTACTTAAGTGCATTCCAATTCTTGCATCTATAATTTCGTGGTTGTTTTCATGGTCTGCTGTTCCTGTAATTAGCTGAGTTCCAGCTTTGGCTTGCTACAAGGAAAGCAACTCGATATGTTTTGCCATGTGATTCCCCTGACTTGAACACGGCACTGAAACCTTTTTTCACGCACACACACACAATGCTTTTCTATCTTCCAAATCTTTGTACATCTTGGACATCTGGACTTGGAGTGTCTTATTTGTTCCATATTGATCAATTACATATACTTTAATGCTTTTCTTGTTTGACCCAGCTAAGTCAACGCTGCGAGCGCGAGACACAGACATTATATCAAAAACTTCTATCTGAACTCCCTCGGAGTCAGACAATAATGCATCTGCTGCTCTTCGAGAGTTCGTAGAACAAGTACGTTTAGCATACATTTAATTAAATTCAACAAACTTTCTAAAGTTAATAATGTACCATTCAAAAATATTCCCGTAAATTAACAACACAACAAAATATATGAACTTTCCAAAATATCCTTAACGAAGTTTTAGCAACTTGTTTTAGCAACTTAGAAATTAGGATGAGCCATTTTAAGTTTAAACAACTTAAATTTATTTGCCTGGAATGCGCAAGTACAAGTAAATAATAACTGTTGCGCTAAATTCGCACTTAAATAATAATTCAAATACTGTAATGATATATGCAATTCAATAGCAAATAGTTATCAACTAATAAGCCTTTCAAAATAATTAGGCTTTTTAATATTCAGAATCAACTGAACTTGACTGATCCAATTTCTGTGATTATTACTCAAGATTGTAAGCTAAACTTTTTTATTTTATTACACATAATTTCGTGTATGTTTAAATTTCATCTCTCCGCTTCCTTATGTGAAGGCGGGAGAAGTTACAAGTCGTCTGCTCAAGGTTTGAGCTTTCACTGACGAGCTTGTTAAATCTCTAAAGGCGTTTTTAACCTCGCTAGTAAATATTACGAACGGGCAAAAATATCTCTGCCGTAAAGTAAAACTCGGCGTAAAGAACCGACGTAAATATAACGTATTCCAAAAGTTGATTTCCACTGTGGGTAACCTAAAAGGCGTTGCCTTTAGCTTTGCCCGTCCTTATGTATTTTGATTCTCGTCACGGAGGCTTGTGACGTTCACCTAATCTACATTTTGGTTCAGTGGCGGCGGGAAAATAATGTTAATTCGGTGTTTTTGCGCTGCGCTCGCATGTTATAAATTGTGTTAGTAAGGGAATCTGGTTAAATTCATTACAATACTGGATGCACGTTTGCTTCCATATTTTTGAACTTTTGCAGTTAAAATCGCCATCCAACTGTATACTTCAACTTTCTAGCGCAACACTGTTTGCCTAGTATTTGTTACACTTTTATTTTTTCTTCCTACTTCACTTTGTTTCATTTCCTTTTTCCAAACATCATTCTTTGGTATTATATATATATATATGTGTGTGTGTGTATGTGCTTGTGTGAGCGGTGTATCTGTGCCGCTAATTCTGACGCATTTAAGTTAATTAATCGGATAAGGATTTCATGGTGCCATACCTGCTTTTTCTACATAATTGTAACGTACATCTTCACGCAGCGGGGAAGAAGAGCGCCAGCGAAGCAAATCAAGTTATTTACCTCCCAAATTACTTTTCTCTTAACTCGATTCCAGAATTCTGAACCTCCAACGATTATCCTCTAGGGACAGCGCCGTTGGTTCAAAGACAGAACAAGTTCCAGAGAAGAAGCTATTTTGGTTTTTGGCCGTAACTCTCATGGCAAAGTGAAAACTTTTCGGCCGTAAGTGTTTTTACGCGTAAAAGCAACCGGGGATAAACAGAGCAGTTATCTGCATTTTTCTTCTCGCTATAGTTGAACTAAAAACTTTCATTTGCACTTCCTTTTCCTTCCGAGAACATTATTTCTACTTTTTCGGATCATAAACTCCTTGTAGTTCTTAAACTTAATGGATTCTCGCTTCTTCTCAGGAAGAAATTGGAACTCCTTCTTATCCGCTGTTTGATACACTTAGCTTAGAGTTTCCGTTCTTCTGTATGGAAGAAGAGTTTTGAAATACCCGAACAATTTTCTCAAGTTAATGTTTATGGAAAAAGTATATATTCAAATCCTTCCGTTGCCAATTGTTTATTCCAGGAAATGAGAATTACCGCCGTGCCATACATACAAGGTGAGTCTAAATCGTTTTCACAAAATAGTATGGGTGATAGTACCCATTCAGACAAAAAAGAATGACCGAGAAACATAGGGTCTTTCCTAGTCGCATTCCACTCTGTGAGGCACAAACGCGTTGAGCATAAAGAAGTAATCGCCTCTGACGTCGTTAGGTATGCAAATGTACAGTGAGAAGAAGAAGCAAAGTAGGGTCCATAGACAGCAATCAGATCACGCGTTGGCTCGGACGTGGAGAATCTGTGGCTTGGCCTCCTCGCTCACCGGACCTCACCCAACTGGACTATTTTTTCTGGAGGCACATGAAACTTTTAGTGTACGAGACGCCTGTGGAGTCGGCTGAAGATCTCGTAGCACGAATCGTTGTTGCTCAGACAAAATTAACACAACACTCGGAATCTTCGAGAGGGTGCGCTGCCGGTGTGAACTTTGCAACGACATGCGTGGCCGCCACTTTGAGCACTTGCTGTGAGTTGTCGCTGATCAATAAATCAGATTGTGCAACTTTTGGTATCGTTCATTCACTTTCCCAACACAGTTGTCAGTTCATGTGGAAATTCCAATTTTACTTCTTTTTGCCTCACGGAGTGGAATGCGACCCTATGCTCCATGGTCATTATTGCTCGTCTGCATGGGTACTACCACTCCTCTAATTTTGTAAAACAATTTAGAGTTGCCCTGTATAAGGGGCGATCTAATGAAAGTTGCCCAATCGTACAAAAACTTGATCTTCATATTTGTCTCATTCTAATTTCCACTGTTGTTCATGCAAATATCACGTTCATTGGCCAAACGATGAATCCAGTCCTTGAAGAGTTCCTTGGTTTTAGAAAAAAGAACCAATTTCTGAAAAGAAAATGACTGTCGGGGTACAATGACAGTCGCTTTCTCTTCCGCCGTTACAAATGAAATGCCTGCTTTTTTTACAATTGTAGAAATAATTGTCCTTCGGTATTTACATAAACGTTCGTCTATAACATTGATCTGACTTCACGAATCTGTAGAGCAATTTCTTTGGCCTGGGATCGTCAAATTTGTTCGCCTTACAAGAAAATGCCAATGCTATTTCTTGATTCTTTTCTCCGCAAGACATTTTTTCCGTACACTGCAGACATTCGTTCATAAACACGCGCAGGCGGCAGTACTTCCGTACATAAAAATCTCAAAACCGCTCTTTGTTCTTCACGCGTTACGACTTTCAGCTGAAACGTAATGTTTCTTTTTAGTAAATGCGAGCGCATACATCCCTCATACACAAAGCCGAAGTCATTGACACACAATCACAGCGACGCTTGCCCTGATAAACTTGATGGAATGAGAGAGAGAGAGAATGAGACTAGACATGTTGGCCTCTCCTATACATATAAGATGAACGTGCGGCGCTGCTTCCGACGTAACTTACCTAAGTGGTGTACACCGTGTTTCATTTGATCGCATTTTATCTACTAATTTACAGAAAAAAAAGACTAGATATACTAGCTGGCCACTACAGTGAGTGACAGTACTTCCGGTTCTGTCGTACAGTAAAAGAGATTTTTGAAACTACGCGTCTCTGTTTTCAACAGGTAAACAGCAGACGCGTAGTTTCGAGATATGTTTATTGTTTCGGGGTGTTTATATAGGGTTACTTAATCACTGTACGTGCCTTCAAAAAGCAGAAGTCAATTCGTCCAAGTAACAGAATTTGAGTGGCGCCGTATCATTAGATTGCCAGAAGCTTGGGGATCCCATCCACGAAGACCGTACGGACCAAACCGCTTCGAGGCGTTGGAATTCATTTGGTACTCACACACACGGCGATGAGGCTCATGGGGCACGCGACTGACCCCCAGTAGAGAGCACCTCATCCTGCTACAATCACAGACACGCTCAAATGATTCTTTGTTTTCCATCCAGAGGCAAGCGTTTCCATCGCTTCAGGTCCTCGTGTGTTCCAGTAGGTTTCTTGTGGGAGGGGCATTCCGTCTCACGGAGTTCGCTACATGCACTAGCATTAACAACCACCCACCATCACGTCCCTTTGTAGCGGTGTCTTGTACGACGACAGTGGATTGGTATGGACAGGATACGGGAGGTTTTCAGGATATCCTGCACACACACGTGTTCCCTGAAGCAATTTTTTAGCAGGACACAGTTCAGCCGTAAATGACAATAATGTCACAAGCATGTCTTTGTCAGTTTTCTACAGTTTCCTAAACTGCAGGAACGTCGAATGTATTTTCAATTGAAAATGTGTTGGATAAAACATGGGCGTCAACTTCGGAACCCTACCAGTGTGCATAATTCAGTTACAACTATTGTGGATATATATGACTTACGGCATCATACAGGGCTACCCACATGTATCACACTTCACAATGCTTTAAAAATACATGTAGTACTGGAAATTGTAAGCTTGAAGTTTCTAAGAAAATTAGAGACAATCAAGTGTAAATAATATAGGTAAGAGTGATTATGGAGGTAACACGTGCCTCTACGTGGAGATAATTGAAAGTGAAAATTCGATGTTTCCGATAGGTTAACATTAAACTCTTCTTCGTGGGAATGACAAATCATCACAAGATGGAGCAAACAGTCAGAAAGTGACCTGTATTTGGATGCCCAAGGAATATCGCAGGAGCAGAGTACCTTCTGTGTTAAAGTGTAAAGCGACATCGGTCTCAGAGAGCTGACTGCAAATTCCTCTGCTTCCTCAAAACGGCCGGTATCTCACAAATCTATGTCTTGCAAGTCAGTAGCGTTCTAATATGTGTTTCACATGAGCATGTGGACTTGAAAATTGACCACATTTCAGAAGAGTGACGCACAGTTTACGACCAGTCATGTAAAGTTTAACATACAGAACGTTTTGGGGGGCTCTGACATATAGGAAACGTAGAAATAAGGTGCCATACGACGAATATAAATGTAAAGATCGTTATGGTACAATAGACTTTCTAGGTTAGGCACAGTGAGAAATTGGACTATCATCTTTAAATATGCTTTATGTTTTAACATTACTGTATCCAGATGAGAAATTAGATTTTTTTTCTAGAATTTTGCTTATTGTAAAGGAAAGTTGTCGACGCTGGGATTCAAACCTGGAACGTTCAGCTCCGGAGGAACCGCGATACCAGTTAATCTATGCAGACGGGATAACGAGGTAGCTTATATAGAAATCCTTTGTGGGTGGATATTACATCATTCTCGGCTTGAAAGAGAGGTCAGAGTAATAACCTGACCTCAAGTGGTAGACCTAACGGTTGGGCCCTTTGCCACTAGGTTGTGTCGCCAAGTTCAGGCGCCATTTGTGAAACAAAGTTGTTGTCGCCGGGATTCGAACCCGTAGCATATATTGAAATCCCGTCGTCGAGATTCGAACCCGTAGCTTCTAGTGAAATCTTTTGTGGGTGGGCATTACACTATATGCTCAACCTTTATCGCAGTAATGAGTACAGATTCAAAATTTATGCATGCATTATGTTGCAGCAGTAATACTACCACAGAGCAAGAATAGTTACATGGTATTTTAAGAGTAATTAACGTTGATGCATACCATGCCCTGCGTGTTCCCCCAGCAATGAACCCAATAAAACAGATTTGAGAAAAGGATCAGGGGTATTTGCATATTTTTGCACGTCTATTATGACGTAACTTTCGTGACAAAAGACCTACTTGTACAAAGATTGGAGATTACTGCCATGAAACGTGTCTGCCCATGTCGCTCGAAGCACAAGTCTGAGTGGCTTAGCCAGCGTTAGAGCCCGTAGATATTAAACACGCTATTAGCCTTATCCTGACTTTGAGCATATGCAATGCCATTTTGGGTGGTTAAAATGTCACAGCCCCATTACTTGGCTGTTTCATTGCAATCACCTAACTGTATAGTATGTGGTATAATTTGTGATCTCAAATACTGCTTAGAAATTTTCTTCTTGTGCACGGCGTCTACTTCACTCACCGTTCTCAAAAGACGGTTTTCTTTGTATTATTGAGCGATGTGGTATTCGAAACATCTTTTCTTGCTCTCAATATTTAAATCGTTCAAATAGGTTTTCACTGGTATACCAACCTTTCCACAGAGAAGCTTAATTTCAGGGCACTATTTAAACTTCGAGCACATTCCGTTACATCCCTGAGATTAAACAGAGGAGTATGATTTAATTATTCTATTTGTTTTATAAGCAGGTATTTAGTTACCGTAACGCGACTGCAGGTTCTATTGGATATTTCCCAAAATTAGATTATCTCCCATTGTTTCATTTGCAATATATTCCGTGTTCACCATTTAAGTTGATACCAGATGCAAATTCTTTGGGAATCCCATTGTCTGATCCGACCTCAAACATTTAATTTTACATAATAAAATATTTTGCACATTTCCGAGTAAAGTGAATGTTTATTCTGTTTTAGTATTTTCATGCCTGAATTAAACGATTATTCCCTGCGCAATTGCTAATTCTAATACAGCCGTTAATGCGTCACTTTTTAATTACGCTGGATTTGAACGGTCCTTTCGCATGCAAGTTTGGTTGGAGACTAAAACTTGCTGGCGAAATAGCTGTTCACGATAAACGCTTTGGTAAGCGAATTATTTTGCGCTATAATTTAATCGAAGAGAAGCAACTAAATTAGTCGAAAATCCTCTTAAGGCATTTAAAATCGCTCACTCACACAGGTTAATTTGGCAAGTGTGAGACAAACAATTGGTTTAAGCTTCAATAAACAAAATTGATTCAAGGCTGCATCAGTAGGAAAGCATTTCACGAAGCTTATTAATTGTTAGGCAACTATGGCACGTAAACTCTCGTATGTTGCTCAAACAAGGAACTCAATTAAAAGAAGCAAGAAGTTATTGACGCTAAGGAAACTGCAATACTTTTCATAATGGCAATTCTCAAGTTTGCAGAGTTTATCCTATCTTTCAGTAAAATAACATATTTAAGAATAAGTACGCTCTCATGTTTCCTTAAGAATTATAAACTCAAAATTAAGATAGTAATAACAAACTCTCTAGACCTTAAGATAAATTAATGTAAACGCTTAGCTCTGGAAATTGATAAGTTTG
>JJRW01S0007181.1:68235-79003 GCA_001188405.1 Loxosceles reclusa | reverse complement strand
CATGTATTACCCATACCTTATTCCCCATACATGTATTACCCATACCTTATTCCCCATACATGTATTACCCGTACCTTCTTACCTATACATGCAAAATACCTTATTACCCATACATTATTACCCATACATCGGGAAAACTTACATTGCTCCTCTCACCCATAGACGAGGTTGGGAAGTCAGTGTCTGCATCACCTCCAACAGTGGATCAGAATGTCTGAGAGTACATGATTCCAGGCGCCATTCTAGAGGTTGACCCTTACGATAGTGAGAATCGAAAGGCACCTCTCTCAGTTCCGGACTGCTCTACCTGTCAGCTATGATAGCCACTGCAGAAGCACATTATTGTCTGTAATAGGGTGTTTCAAAACTAATGGAACAAACCTTAAAAAATGATAGAACACAGTAGAACGAACGCTAGGCGCTAGGTGACGCTTGCCCGAATTTTTCACATGCAGCTTCATGGAATAGATCGTTTTTTTTTTGTTTTTTTTTTTTTTACCAGAACGCCTGAATTAGCTAACGTGCATCATTTTCCTTCAACGTGTCCTAAATTGGTGGAAGATGCATGCCGTAAAATGTGGTTCTAGCATGATGGAACACTAGCTCATTTCAACACTGAGGTGCGTAATTATTTGAACGCCACATCTGGAAGCCAATGGATTGACTGAGGTTGACTCATCGTGTGCCCCTACCCACGATCACTACATATATCCCCCCCTCTAGATATCTTTTTATGGGGACATGAGATTCCCATTAGTTCCAACGAGGAACTCGTCGCCAAACTTTCAGTCACTGCTGAAGCTCCGAAAAGTGCCTGGTATTTTTTAGAACATACAGACATCTTTATATCGACGAAGTGAAGCCTGTTTCAGAAGTGGCGGTTGTCCTTTTCGAACAACTTTTGTAATTTCGATGAAAATCAGTATTTACTTCTCAATGTTTATAAATTTGAGAAATTTACAATTTCAAGCTATTGTTGTCGTTTTGTTTTTATTTTGTCTTAAATAAAGTTTTGTTTCGATTTTTTTGTACCATGTTGTCTTTGCGTTGCGAACGACGGTGTGTTTGTGTGTGTGTGAGAAGAGAGAAAGCGCCGTCTAACGCGCATAACTGCTTCACTTAGGGTCATGCATTTTCTGACAAAAGTGTTTCTTTTGGTGTGCTCTATGTGTTCCATTAGTTTTGAAACCTCTGTATATGTTAAGGGAGAAGGGATTAGAAGCATCACGAGAAACATTGAACACAGAACATTTCAAGAATTATATGGTGTTCAGTTTCGTATTGCTTGAGTTACATGTAATGCATATAAGTGACGAGACAGAGTGTACCTTTTGTGATATGCTTTTTGTGAAAGACGTACCTATGCCTAGGTGATTAAAAAATATTTTGTTTGCTTGAGGGATTTGAATAAACGCGACGTGAAGTATAAATTTCTTCTTGGCTGGTGAAAAATGTTTGAGTCAAGTTCTCGGTCAATGGTTGCCGATAAACTGGGAAGCCAGCACTCTCCAGCCAATACGATTGATGAACTCTGGCATAGAGTTGAAGTCGCATGGAATGCTGTACCCGTACCTCCCGTTAAACACTGTTCGACTCGATCCCCAACCGGATTGGAGCTGTTTTTGCTATCTGGGTACTGATTTCTGCATCCTCTGTGTTTGTGTGCGTGGTGTTTACCTCAAACTTCCCCGTAAATTTATTCATATCTTTCTCTCATCATGCTGTTTGTGTACAATGTGTACAATAAATATTGTATTTGTCCACCCACAAAAGACTTCAAAGTAAGCATAGAATTACAGCGTTGGCGTAGCTTAATCGGTTAAAGCGGCCTCTCTGGAGCTCTGGGGATGGCAGATCCGTCGGTTCGAACGCCGGTGTCGACAAGAAAAGTGAAGATTTTCTTTACAATATGATTCTGCTCTATTTTCTTTCCTTCTTGTTGTGGCATTTTTAATAGCCAGCAATGTATTTTGAACTTCAATATGACAGTGAAACAGAGCTCCAACTTGAATGAATATGAAATTTGCACTGTTTTGTTGCATTTATGGCAGTAGCTACTCATTAAACATATCAAGATGCGCTACACCAGACCCGGTGCTTTCTTGGAAAAAATTATCCTCACACCTTTGTACGGTATATACCACAGCAGTCGTAAACAAAGGTATAGTAGCATAGCCAAAATTATATATTTTAAAGAAGATGCAATAAAGGGATAGCCAGGATTAAGCTCTAGTAAATTTTAACTGGATATTTACTATTTAAACAATTTTTTTTCTTGAATAACTTCACATTAAAAATAATTGTTTAATTTTATGACGCTGTATGATTACCATTTGCGAATATCGGACAGCACATATCCTGTCGAGAACTGTAACACGAAGTTCACACATGACGAACTTGACAAACGCAAAGAACTTGAGCAACTTGACAACCGCAACTTGAAACGCAACTTGACAAACGCAACTTGATAAACACAATGTGAAACACTCGAGTTGCGAAATATCGAATTGAAAATAAAGTCATATAAAGAATTTAGATGAAATATTTAAATTATAGAACGAATAATTGAACAATTTAATGCAGAAAAAGAAATGAATGCAACTCATATTACAAATTTAGTAAGTAATCGTTTTTTAATAGTGTCTCTGATAGGCAGGGCAATGACCCTTGTGGACCTTCCCTTGCCTCACATTTCACATAGACATTTAGAAGCTTCATGCACCGCCAGTGCAGCTTCCCGGTCAGAGTACAGTCCCCTAAAGACTGTGGGTGTTGGTTCGAATCTCATTACTGTCAAGAGTTGGCGTGTTAAAATGGCACCGGACCAGGGACCGTAAGTTGTTACTGTCTACTGTTCCTCTCAATTTCGAGAAGGGGGGAGTAATGTAGAACTCACTTTTTCACAATTGTGTGTTTCTATATTTAGAACCTTCATCCACCAGTGTAGCTTACCTGTCAGCACATAGTCCTTCTGAGGCAGGGAAAGAAAGTATGTAATCCTACCAGTGAAAAGTTTTGAATTCTTACACCTTAGGCTTCTGAAAACACCTAGGCGTCTCCAAACTTGGGAAAAATTTTTAATTTTATGTATATACGTATCTATGTGCTTATATGCAAATAATATCAGCACAAATTAAAGAATGAAATGCACAATAGGTTAATCACCTCAAATGTTTGAAAATAAATGGCTTTCTGGGTAGGTGGAAGGCCCCTCAATACTACTGAGTCCTAGGTATCTATCTATCGGAACCTTTTGACAGACCTTCATTAGGTAAACTTATCGATAACGTCAAACTTTATACGAGTCATTGTTTGGATTCCTGATATAAACCTGTAGTAATTGTAGCTTTCGTTCATGGTAATATGATCACTCTGCTTCAGTTTGAACTGTGGAATTTTGTTTTTCTCTCATGAACCTCCCATATGGTACAACCCCTTTTTCGTTATTGTTTTATCTAAGTTTTGATGCGATTCCTCACAAGACTAGTAGTTCCCAGAGCGGAGTTTATTGTCTATTTTCGAAAGATACGGTATGCAGCCAAATGTTTTTGATTGGTTTAATGATATTCGCTTATTCACAAACATATTCACACAGATGTTTCCTTGGTTACAGCATAAATGAATCTACGCACGTTGCATCCAAATGGCAGGTATTTCTAAAGTGGCCATGCGAGAATGCCGGGATTTTTCCTTTGCTTCTTATAATACTAAAAAAGAATGGAGTTGGCTTCATTGTATTAACATACACACACAAACACATATACATTCCACGATCTGTCGCATCTTCCGTGCATACAGAAGTTTTTTTGATTGTCGTTACAAGCACTCATTTAAAGGTGTAAGTAAAAGCAATGAGGAAGTTCCTATCCCCTTTTTCGAACAGAGAACACTGCACCTTTGTTTGCTCCGCACGTTGTACAACATCTTCTTGTCGAAGGTGTCGAATCAGCAAACAAGACATAAATTTCAAAAACATTTCGTTGTCTATACTTTTTTCCACGTTTATGTATTTTTCGTTTCAAAAATGCCGCGAACTAGACTGGTTCCGTGAGAAATACTGGTTTTGACAAGAAGTTCGCGACGTACATAAAAACGACGTTGTATAAAAAACATGGTTGTTAATGGCCTTCAGTAGTTCATGAAATGAGTGTACATTGAGGTTTAGGTCAGGGCTCTAGGAAGGACAACTACGTAATTAAACCACGTTGTCGGTGATAGAAGCACAGCTTTTTTCCTTCTCCCAATACAGTTTTTGCAGTTCGTCTGTGTTTTGTTTTTTTGGGGGAAATGTAGACGATGACATTCCCACGTCGTACGTATTATTTGTGAAACACGCTACACTGTTAAAAATTTCTGTAAAAGAAACAGATACTTTTGTTAATTTCACGTTTTCCTCTAAGGAATCTGCCGAACAGCCATAAAATCACAGTGCAATTCCACAAGTATTTTTGATTATGAAAATAATGGACTATAACCGCTTTTTTCTCCCTGAACCGGTGAAAGAATCGTATTTTCACACAACAACCACACACTGTTAAAACTTTCGGTGAAAAAACTGGTTTAACAAGCGTACTTTTATGGTTATTTTCTGGTTTACTAAAGAAATTGTTGCCTGACCGTAAAATCGCAATGCAATTCTAGTTACGAATTTGATTTTTCCTCCGGGATGAATTTGGAAAAATCAAAATCAGCAACCGTGATTATCGTACGCTTTTTCTTTTAGTTTGTGACAATACTGTTAATTAATCGTAAATATGCAATATAAGGTCTTGTAGCTATTTTTGCAGATCACGGTTCGGTAACAGCACATATAGAAAATCTTAGATGTTTGTCTTTTGTAAAATACGGATTGAATAACCATGAAATTCCAGTTAATGAACATGGGCAAACTGCTGCCGGTTACTTAGCCGTAATTTGATCTCAAAGTTTCAACAATGAGTCGCAACGACGTTCTCAGCACAAGTATTTATTACGGATCATTGTCTATAACTGTATTGTCAAGCTCGTGCTTCACTTGGTAACGAATGGATTGGATACACGTGAGTCATAATGACGTTTTCAGCACAAGTATTTATTGCGTATCACTGATTGAGCCACAGGCAAATGTCCACCATGGCTGACCCTCCCTATTCAGGAGGGGGAAACACTGTTACCCTTAATAATTATATTGAGAGAAAATCTTTTCTCTTGTTAAGCGTTGAACTACACTCTAAAAGAACTACAATCACATGAGTGCGCTATTACATTACAGAAAGTATTCTTCTTATCAAAATAACGAATACATCAAATTCAAGCAAAACATAAACAGCCAAAATAATAAAAAGAAATCTACGTGGAAGAAAACCTCCAGTAATCAAACTGTTGTTGAGTGAGAACAAGCAATATATCTCTCGATCTAAGCTCTATCAAGGCTCTATTACCAATCATTTTTTCTATTCAGTTGTCTTTTCAAACCTTCTACCGTCTTAGCTTGCACGACAGATTCCGAAAGACTACTCCACTTATTCACCTCTTTATTTGGGAGCAATCAACAGTAACAGATTCGCTTTTCTTTTTTACAGTTTCATTCCGTGACCCCTAGTAGCCCCACACATGCTTCTCTTAAAAATTCCTTCATCCGTATTTTCAAAGCCTTTCAAAATCTTGTAAGTCCGCATCAAATCTCACCTTATCCTTTTCTCCCGTAAACTGAAAAGATTCAGTTTCTTCAATCTTTTTGCATAATCCCTGTTCCATAATCTACAGATGATATTTCTAGCCCTCCTATAAGCTAACCCTAAGCAGACAAGCGGTAGGGCCTTGTGCGGTAGGGCTTCCAAAATTAAACGGTATACTTGAGATAAAGACGTACTAGCGATTTGTACAAGGGAAACACAACTTCTCTCTCATGGCACTTGATGTTACAAAATGTTGAATGTTACAACAAAAAAAGTTGATGTTACAAAAACCTAAGTATTCTATTAGCTTTATTTGTCCCACTACAAGGCACTGAGTTCCAAATTCCAAGTCCTTGGTCACAATTGCTTCTAAATCCTTCATTGAGATCTCAACTACAAGTAGTACACCCATATAAACCCAGGCCACCTCGACTAGTCCGGTCGCCCCTTACGACACATACCCACCTACCACTACCTCATCACTCCTACCTATGGCCCACACATCTACCCATATCACCACTCACACCTACAGCATCCATATAAACCCAGGCCACCTCCTTACTGATAGTTAAATTCAAGATTATTTCTACCATAATGAAATACTTTGCATTTTTCAACATTAAATTTCTTTACTCCTTCGTCTGCCTACACAGATAATTTGTTCAAGTCTTTCTGAGCGACCTGAAAGTCACTCTGGTAGTTAACGATCCTCATAGTTTTAGTGTCATCAACAAATTTGCTATCAAGTGACTGAATTCCCACTTTTCTAAATCATTTACATAAATTAGAAAAGTAGCGGCCCTAAAACAGATTCCTGTGGAACACCGCATATTTTAAAAGATGTCCATTCGGAATATTTTCCGTTGGCGACAACACGTTGCTTTCTGTTTCTTAACCAATTTCTTACCCAGCTAACTGATCTGACAATTAAGTTTCGAATTATCTATATTTATGTTGTGAGGGGTAACCACACACACAACATTTCTAAAAGATAGACCGATTCAAAAGAAAGTCTGTTGTAATGTCCATCCACAAATGTCTTCAAAATAAGCTACCCAGTTACTCCGTCGGCGTAGCTTAAATGGTAAAGCGATTTTCTCCGGAGCTAAAAGCTTCAAGTTCGAATCCCGGCGTTGACAACTTTACACTGTAGAAAAAATTCCAGTAAATGTAATGTTTCTAATCCTGCCAATAAGAGAAATCAAACAAGCGCCTCTTGACCAGACAGTCTTGTACTCACCAATAAGCAATGATGTAAATACCAAACATTTGTGGACATCGTTTGTGTGCGAGAATACATATCCGCGAAAGTTTGAAAATAAATGAAACATAAATAAGAAGTTACTAAATATACCTATTCTTAGGACGTGAAAAATTACAATTAATGAAGTATTTCTAGCTTCTCCTCAGACGGTGTGCGGCGACTTATTCATTTACTTCATTGACTAACGTACATGAGATTCTAGGCTACTAAAAGCAGCGCTGTTATCCCAGGGAGGGTTAAGATCGTTAAATTTAGATGGAAGCGTTAAACAAAATTATCAGTATGCAAAAAGAAATTATGAACAACAAGGATGGCTTTTCTTAACGTGGGTGGAGCATAAGGACAGAAATAGATGCCAGTGAAACCTATGAGTCGAGGTAGTCCGGCAGACGAAATCTCTGCAATTAGAGTATCATGAGAAGCATTGAAAACAGACCATTCGAGAAGTATATAAAGGGAAATTTTGGATTGTCCAGAATTACGCCTGGTGCATTTAAGCGATTAGGTGCATCATATCTTATGCAACATGCTTTTAGTAAAGACCGTTCCTAAGCGTAACCGATGGAAGTGAGCTCCCGCGACCCGATGGATCTTACAAAGAATGTAAACCCTAGGTGAAGAATCAGTTTTTCTTTATGGCGGAAGATGAATTTTCTAAATCAAGTGCTCTAGACCAAAGACAAAGGTGGTGGAATTTGACAGAGCCCAAAGAGCGATATAAAGGTTATGCATCTCATAAATATTTTTCAAGCAACAAGGAGGATCTGAAAGCGATTCTTTTGGCCAGACTATCTGTTAGTTCATTTTCGGAAATATTGACATGTCCAGGAATCCAGCAAAACGCGATGAGACAGCCAGTGAGCGAACATGAAGAGGCAAGACGGTTAATTGTAGAGACAACAGTGCTCTCTACCATGCACTTGGATGGCTCGCTAAGAGTTGTAGTTTGAATCTGAAAAGATGGTGGTTAGTCTATGCTTGGTAAGATTGATATAGTTAACAGCCTAAGGGATTCCGTACATTTCTGCATCAGTGCAAGAAGTACATGAATTTATGTGAAAACTTTCTGAGAAACTAAACTCAAGAACAGCGAAAGTATCACCTTCTATATATATCTAGATAAATAATAGGAGCCATCAGTAAAAATTGGCAGATTAGATTGACTTATGAGACCCATTACGGATTGTACGAAGCTACATGTTGAATCTGATGGTAGATACAAAGAAACATTAAGAAGAGAACTATGGATGTTAAGAAGGTTCCACGTCCAAAATGGCTGAGGAATGGGAAACGTTTCAAAATTAATAGGTATTGCTTTCGAAATATTGTTATAGAACTGAATAAGTTTTGAATTTGCTTCATAATTTTGGAGGTATTTTAATGTCCACCCTCAATAGGCTTTAAAAAAAACAGCTTATTCGCAGTCAAGAGTCGGAGTAGCTTAATCGGTTAAAGCGGGCTCTCTGTAGCTCTGGCGATGGCAGATCCGTAGGTTCGAATCCCGGAGTCGACAAAAAGTAAAGTCTTTCTTTACAGTATGAGTGAAAAGATGATTTTCCTCCGAGCGAGAAGTAGATCTAAATCAAGAAGACGTCGAAGGTTTAGGAGTGGCATGCTTACTTCAAGTCGCATAGAAGGACAGGATGTGGGTGCGCGTCGACATTGCGCAAAAAAAATTTTCAGTGATAAAATCAGGGTTCACGTCATTATCTTTAGATTTAATCAAAATATCTGTCTTTTGGTAGCATTCGATTTATATTGCACAATAATCATATTTCACATATTTCACAGTACCTCTATAGTATTGTTATAATTAATATTTGCATTGCATTGAAAAGGATTCAACGATAACCATAGAGACGTAATATTACGTTTGATTTCCTGGGACAAAGGTAAAAATCTTGGAAAGTTTGGAAACCACTGGTCTAAACAAAAAACAATAATTACTTTTTATTATGCAAAACGTCAATTTTTACCTGTCCCCGTACGCATAACAATCCGCTAGCCTATATCCGGAACTGTCATTAACGGAGAGAGTCTCCAGCATTCGATTCCCGAATTCCCCGATAAAATACTTTCTTTCAACGGCTGTGCTTTCACTGCGTCCGTCTGCTCGAACCGTAACTGACTGCAAGACGAAACAGGAAACCAAAAATAGAAAACACATTGTCTTCCGAAATGCTTCTGGAATAAGCGAGTTCATTTTTCTCGCGGTTCTTATATAATCTGATATAAGGAGGCGTGTTCGGAATTTAGGGCACAAAATGAATGATTACGTGTGGGTAGATTCAGAGTCAAATAATCCCGCATCTCCTCTGGGCTTTTTTTAGGACACAAACATAAAAAGTGACAGGATCATTTCTCAAAAATATATGTCGCACCCCTGATACGACAAACTTTCATTAGATAAGGGAAATAAAACTTTCTTTCTTTATCTAGAAGCAAGTCAATGTCACAATACGTTAATGAAGATCAAAAATTGGGAAAGCGTTTTTCTTAATATCAAGTAAGCTGTTTTTCACCATGTCAATGAAAATGTTTTAAATGAATTTGCATACATTTGTTCACTTAATAACCTTTTGGATACTCATTCATTTTTAGAGACACCACTTATGTTCATAAACTTTTAACAAACCCCATTTGCCGACGCCAGAACTCGAACCTGGATCGTTCAACTCCGGAGTGACCCCTTTTCCAATTTAGCTACGGCGACGGTTGTCTAGTCAGTCTATTATATAAGTCTTTCGTGGGGGGGATGGAAACTCACATCCATCTCCGGTTGAGAGGGAGAGGTCAAGGCAACGAGTCGAGTGCACACCCCAACGGGCAAGTGTCTATGACCACAAATGTGGGTCCATGAATTTGGGAGCCATTTTGTAACAAACGCCCTTTGCCGAAGCCAGAACTCCAATCTGTATCGTTCAGTTCAGAAGGGACCACTTTCCTTATTGAGCTACTCCTGTACGCCTACGATTATCTGGTCAGCATATTATCTAAATCCTTTGTAGGAGGGAGTGGAAACCCTACAAAATTTAAAATGACTTAACGGTTAAATTTTTAAAACACCGCAAACAGCATACATGCCTTAAAACTCCAACAGTTTCCTTTATTTACTGCAAATTACGAATGACAGAGTTCTTATCCAACCGACTTCACTGTAGTAAATATAAATACCTACGTCCTGTAGAAACAAAATATTTAATGGCTGGTAAATCAGCTAGCATAGTGTAATTGATTCCCAGGTGTATATATATACACCTAAAGCGCTTTTGCATTATGGCCACTTGTTTAAGAGGAAATAGGACCACCTTTCGCCCTCAAAACCTCCAAAACCCGGCGGGGCATTGACTCGACAAGGTGCTGGTAGGTAGTCCGAGGTATCTAGTACCAGGCGCGCACCAACTGATCCTGTAATTTCCGCACTTTGCGAGGTGGTAACGCGGCAGCACGAATTCAGTTTTCCAGGCGAAACCACAAATGTTCGATTGATTCATGTCATGTGAATTCGGAGGCCAAGGCATGACTTGAAATTGTAATGTCCACCCACCCACAAAAGACTTCAAAATAAGCTTGTACAGACAAGAGTCTGCGTAGCTTAATTGGTTAAAGCGGCCGCTCTGGAGCTCTGGGGATGGCAGATCCGTAGGTTTGAATCCTGGCGTCGACAATGTTTCTTTACAAAATCCATTGGAATCTTCCTCGAATCACTACTGACGATTCGGCCCGCATGACATGGTGCATTATCCTGTCAGCGTCAGAATGGCAAGTCAAACAGAAAGAAAGCACACTTAAATAAGAACACGAGATTGATTAGGAATACGAGCAGATTTATTATAAAATAACTAAA
>JJRW01S0007177.1:13546-25640 GCA_001188405.1 Loxosceles reclusa | reverse complement strand
CATTGCCATGGCCTTAGTTTATATAGGGAAAGATAAGAGTATCCTATATAACCTGAAGTATTGTAGCACATATGCATCCATTTGGTTTTTATTTTTTGGGTACTTAACATATTATCCCATTGATCAGAAATGTTGGCAAGTTTGCACCAATTACAATTATTTCCAAATGGACATTTGGATGGATTATAATGGATTATTATCCAAGTGGATTTCAAAATACCTCACTGCATACTATTCCTTAGGAGACAGGTCCAAAATTTGAATCATCCTCACGAATTGTGAGAGAAAATAGGGAAAAGGCGATAAACTTCCAAATAAACTTCTTTACAAAAAGAAAAATGGCTTATTGAGGAATAAATTGGGATTACATTAATCCAAGGAAAAGATCTTATGCGTGTGTTAGTTTTGTCACGTTTATTCATTATTCCCATTAAATCACACCATTTGGTTTACACAGTTTTGGTTTGTTGAATATAGTTGATGGGACAGTATGTAAGTATTGGGTTGATGTGAAAGTTCGGCCTATTTTTGGTGCTAGATGGTATTGCATAGTGTCAAGGCAATTACATCAACTTGGAATGGTTAGCAAGACCAATGTATGGGTGCCACATGAGTTAATGCGGAACAATTTAATTGACCATATTTCGTCTTACAATTTTCTATTGCAACGCAACAAAATCCATTCACTTTAAGAGCAGGTGGTTATATTTTCAAGGTGATGTAAAATGGATTGTGTAATGGTGTAAGGGTGGAGAAGCCCCTTCAACCAGCACCAAAGCCAGTTTGCATCCAAAGTAGGGTTAGCTATACATTTGGTGGGACTGGACGGAAATTGCTTATTAGTTGCTAACAAGACCATTAATTCAGAGAAATATTGTTCACAACTAAGTGAATTAAAGCAAGCAGTCAACTAGAACTAGCCTGAATTAGCCAAGACAACAATCATTAAGACAATACTTGTCTTTGGCCACCCAACAGAAACATTTACAGCTTGGCTGGTATTGGGATGTTTTGGTCCATCCACCACACTCTCCTGACCTTAGGCCCTCCAACTACCATTTATTTGATCACTTCAAAACAGCTTAGATGGTAAAAACTTTACTTCCTTGAGATACTTGTAAAATCATCTGGATCAGTTCTTTAGCCAGAAACCTGAAAACTTCTATGAGCACAAGATTATGCAGCTACTGGAGAGATGGAGAAAAGTCATTGAACAGAATGGCACATACTACATTGATTAAATGTAATCTTTAGTAACAAAATGTTTCTTCATGTTTTGTCACAAAAATGGGGCAAACTTTAACATCATACATTTTCTGTTTTGTATACTTGTACATTTCAACTGTTATTCTGATCATGGTATAATTTTCCTATAGCAGTTTTTACCTGTCACTTTATCAAATCTAGGCATTTGAATTAACTGCTTTGATACTTCCTATTTAGAATAGTAATGTATTACATGTAATAGACTGTATTATGTAAACAAATCCTATTTGAAAAAAGATACTTTTGAATGAAAGCATGCACATTTATGTTATTTCTTTTAAAGAGCTGCAATGAAAATGGCTAACATGGATTCCTGTTTTGACTTCATGTTCACTGACCCAAAGTATAAAGATGGTGTAAGTTTTTAATTATTCTGTTGTGTTATTTAAGTTGTTGAATACCACCTTTTGTGTCATTGACACTTTTAATTGCTATTTAGCTTTGGATACTTTTAAGGACAACATTTGCTATGTGTAGAATGTATTTTTTCTTTGAATATCATTGTGTTTCAGATGGTCAATAATCTGGAACAATTAGACTGATGATGGTAATAGACTTAGATCTTCCAAATGAAAGCATCATTAGCTCTATCTTATTGATATACTTAACACAGTTTGCTTCTATATCAATTTAAAATAAAAATAAAAAATGCAGATGTCGTGCATAAGTAGGGTGTCTGTTTGTTACAAAAGTGTTGAAGTTAGGAAAGGTCACAAAAATATCATGAATGTTCATGGTAGGTCAGAAGTTCCTTTTAGCATTTTATCTTCTGTCATTTTGTTAAATAATACAGAACAGAAGCATCTTTAGAGTACAGTCCTTTTGAATTGTTCTTGTTATTCATGGAAAATAACCCACAATCAAATAAATTAATAAAATTACTAGTTAATATTTTCAGTTATTCAATCTTTTTGCATTTAAGACTGCTTGAATTCTTCTTAAAATAAACAAATATGAGTCTCATATGGTGGATGAAGATATCTCATACCATTCTTCCTCAAAAAATTGTCCATGTTCCTGCCGAGATTTTGGAGGCAGATATTGGGCTAGAACAATGTTCTCTAAAGTTGACCACATGAGCTTGGTAACATTGAGCTATAGTGACTGGGCTGGCCAGGGTAGACAAACAATCTCATCTACATTATCAACAAACCACAATTGATTAACACTGTAGCTGTATGAATTGGAGCCTTATCGTCTTGATAAATGGTATCATCGTCATCATCCCCACCATTATAGCCCCTTGCAGTGTTATGTCCTTGCAAGGTTAAAATGGAACAGCAGAATACACCATGGTATGACTTCCACCATGCTTGACTGTTAGCATAAGGCAGTCCTGATTGAAAGCTTGGGATGGCATTCTTCACACATAATTCCAGCCAGAGTTTGGTAACAGTGTAAGGGTGGATTCATCAGATCACATGCCACTTATCGGCTAAGCATGTTTTATGATTATGGCACCATTCTATCCTCCATATGACATTCACGTTGGTTACTAGTGGTTTTGGGATTGCAACTTCTCCATAAATTTCCTGCTTGTGGAGTTATCTCTTCACTGTTGCTACATACTCACTCGAGGTTTCAAGAACTGTTATTCAGCTCAGTGGTGATTTTAGATGCATTTTTCTTTTTCTTTGTCATAATTCTCTGCATTGGTTTGTCTTAATGGAAAAAGCTTGTATGCTGGTCGTAAGCACATTGTAAAATGTGCTTATGACCAGCGTATGAGCTTTTTCCATTATGACTAATCCTGGTCGTTCATTCTTTTATGATTTATTGACCTGTCTCTATAACTCATCTTGCATTTTCGTCCATGCCAGTGTTTATTGGATGTTTTTTCTCCAGGAAGCATAATATGCTGTCATAATCATTTGAAACATTACCTCACAATACACCAAATACATTTGCTATTTGCGATACAGAAGTCCCTATTAAACGTGCACCAACAAGTTGCCCTCTTCCAGACTCTATAAGCTCAGACATAATTCATGTACAGCTACACAGAGCAGAATGTATGATGCAACTGATTCTTCCTGCTGATTTCCTTTGTCCCCTTTTACATTCAAAACCAATGTGTATATGTAGGGCCATCACCATGTTCCAGAACAAAACATCTGCCATTTGTATGTGTTCCTTTTTTTGGTGTTATTTTAATTTTGTTTCCTTTCCTGTATATTAATACCAAAAGGAGATAGAACTGTTGTTGCAGCAAATTCTGAACACATGAAATTCTCTGCTGAAACTCTAGCATGGACTAAACTGCTTTTTTATGAAAATCTTCCTGCCATAACATTGTATATGTTTTCTGATTTCACTTTTCTTCTTTTTGAATTCCATAAGCATTTCATACTAACAAACTTTTGGTTTTACTAAATTGATAGTAAATGAATGCTAATTAAAATAGGATTTTTAAGTGATTGGTGGATGTAAAAAAAAATAAAAAGAGTAACAGCAGAGAGTGCTTCTTTTAAATGAAGACAAACTGGAAAAGAGAGAAAGAAGAAAAATGAAAATGAACATTTTCAAATGAAAATATGAAAAGAATTTCTCTCTACTAGGTATGCATAGAAGAGAGGCAATCTGGGTTGGCTGTTCTGCACATGTGGCAGCAGCAAGAGAGAATATTGGGGAAAACACCAGAGATTATGTCAGCACTCTGGGACAAAAAAGGAAAATACGAGAACATTCTCTTACCTTCAACAAGCTTTTGGAAAATTCTTCCTCCCTTTAAAAGGGAAGTGAACATAATTATTGTGGATTTTCTGGGAAAAGATAGACCTGATAAAACCTGGTCAACTGAATAAAATTATTTTTGGTGCAATAATGTGACTAATGCACAAGTACATATATATATTCATAATATAATGTTGATAATTTACACATTGTTCACAGGAGTGACACAACACATGCTTTGTGTGTTCCACTCATGCACTTCATATAGGTGAGTATTATTCTCATGCTATAAAAGGAAGGGCATGTTAAGTATTTTACCGTCATTTTTTCAAGTTCCATCGTTATCAACACATTTCATTGTTGAGACAAGGGGATGTAAGCACATGCACATAACTTTATTGTGTTTCACTCAATTTATATTAGGTTCCATTGCATTCCATTCATAGTCACCATCATTGCTACCCTGTTTTTCTCTCATGGCCTTATGCTTACTTCGAATTAAGTAGATTAATTAAATTCACACTATAAGATCTACATAAAGTATTGTGCTGTGTATGCTGATAGACGTGAATGCCTATCAGTATATACTGAGGTATGGCATTTTTCCTGCTTGTTTATAGTCTATATAATCGTGACTTTCTGTTCCATAAGCAATCATGCTCTGATATATTCGTACATGTAGGGCATGACTTTTTCAGTAATAATAATAAATACTTCGACGGAGCTTTGGAAATATAATGAGAAAAAAATGGAAATAGGGCCTACCTTATCTCTTGACCAGTTTTATCTTTGAAGAATCAAGTTGACTGGGAGCAACACTATTTGCAGATGGCACACACATTCAAAATGTTATGAAGTACTAACAAGTCATTTGGTGAAACAGTCATCACTACCTGGGCTGTTTATGACAACGTGTACCAAAACACAAACAAAATTTTTTTTTTTTTTTTTTTTCCCCAGACAGACATTTACAACCTCCCTTTACTTAATTTTTTTTACACACACACTATGTATATCAGTTTTTTTTCTTTAAATCTATATTCTCTCTTTTCTTGCCTTGGCAGGTGGGTTCTTTTCTTCCAGACAAACCTTTGTGGCCTTTAATCAGAATTTTGATGGGAGTGCCCTAGATGGGGATTGTTCATAACCACTCAGAATGGAGTTGTATCCCTTCTTTTGTTGACCACTTTGTCACACACAAAATTCACAATCACCAGGCCCTGCAACAAAAATCTAGATTGATCCCTGGTAGCTTGTATTTTGATAAACTGTTCTTCATAATTGTTGCCTACATTTTGTGATCCAGTTTATTTCTGCACAGTTCCAAAGATGTGAAATCAAATTATAGAACTGTTGTGGTTTCACATCCTCAGAAGTCATTATAAGTGTTTCGGCAAACTGAGTGTTTGCTGTTATCTGACTGAGAAACTTTTTACTGTATAGTGTTTTGATGTCAAGTAAAATTGTAGTATCTATGATGAGTTGAATATAATTTGGGTAAAATGATAAGCATTTTGTTTTTTTTTAACAAAAATTTTATTTTCATGATTTTGTAATGATCACCTGCCTATTTAATACATAACCTGTGTGAGGTCTCTCTCCCCCCACCCAACAGACAAGCTGCCAAGGTATCTCTTACTGTAGGTCAGTTGGTAGAGTGGTCTCTCCAGGGTTAACAGTTCTGTCATTGAAAAAGGGTATTTGTTACAATGGTGTCTAAGCAGGGACCTAGTTGGCTATTGACTCCATCACTCAATGTCAGGCATGTGCTGTGACTCCCAACTTCATTGGGCAAGATGTGAAGTTCTCTCCCCCCAATAGACATAAATCCCCATCAGACATAAACCCCAATAGACATAAAAAAATTATATGCCTAGGTACCCATCGGCGTAGCTCAGAGAGTGGTCTCTCTAAACTTGACAGATCCAGGTTTGAGTCCCAGCATCGATAAAAAGGGTGGTTTGTTACACCTCTTTGCTGGATGCTTTTTGGCTTGCAACTCTGCTCTCTCCATACTCACTCCAATTTGGGGATATACATTGTATCTTTATTTCTTTAGCAAACTTTTAAGTCATTTAAGTGTTTTGTTATATGTAACTGATTTTATCTTTTTTTAAAAAGGGTATTGTGTATTTATATTGCCAGAGTACCCAAGTGCATTAACAAAAATAGCAGTTATCTTAGTTTTTGATTCTGATGTTAATGAATATTTTTGGCTATATTTATTATTGTGTGTACGGCATTCTACTTTACTAGGGATACCATAATCTCATATACCATTATCAGCATATAAAATATAAGCAGCATGTGACTCTTTCTTTTTTTACTTTATTATATAACCCTCAGAGGCTCACCTTTCAGTGAGTACAAGGAGTGACGTGGTGTCTCAGAGGTACCCGAGTCCTATTGTGTTCTGTGATTGCCAGAGGTTTCACACAGTATCGCCTTTACAGGCTCTTTTCCCAGTACACTTCAAATAACCAACCAACCTTTTTATGTATATGCTAATTTTTGGATGAATATTTTCATGTAGAAAGTTTTTAGGTCTCACTCCCTCTTTCGGATGTTCAGTATTATACACATTTTCAAAAATTACATATGCATTAATTATGTGTTTGTATATTTCAAACCTTATGGAAATGAGTATGTTTGCAAATAGAAGCGTGAAATAATAATATTTAAAATTTCCATGCATTTTCATAGAGGTAGTGTAGTACATAGTATGTATGGGTAAAAGTGAATGCTTAATGTCAACTGCCATACTTGATTTTTTAATTTCTCTTTTCAGAGTCGGATGGTTGGACCTGATGAGTTGCTGTATTTTGCTGATATTTGTGCGGGACCTGGTGGTTTTTCTGAGTATGTGCTATGGAGGCAAAAGTGGGAATGCAAAGGTTTTGGTTTTACGCTCAAAGGCCCTAACGACTTCAAACTTGACGAGTTTTTCTCTGGTCCACCAGAAACGTTTGAACCTCATTATGGTATAATTCATATTCATTCTTCTTAAAATATGCACCACCATTGAAAACTAGTGTTGGCTGACATACACACACATGAAAAATATTTATGTATGAAGACACAAACGAATGTCAAATATACATATTAATTATAACAGACTTTAGTTCTCTGGACATGTCGGCTGCAAAACAAGGGAGACTGCTGAGGAGTTTGGGTTGAAGTCTCTGTCAGCATGTGTGTGTGCTTGTCTTCACTTTGTTCATGTTCATCTTGTATTTGGCACAGCATGATCTAACTGGGTCCTTGAGCTAGAAAACTGCAGTATCATCATCGTCATCATCAACTATCTATCATCAACTAGCTATTATTAAAAAAAATTCATAATTACAGATATCTGTTGTGAATGTACAAAGATGATTGCAATTAAAAGCTAGAAAATGTACCTTAGAATTGCTGAATATTATAAGAGAAAACATCTAGTAGTTGATAGCACAAGAAAGAATTCATCATTCACATTTTATCTTGATATGCTAACTTTCTCGATTTAGGCAAGACTCTTGATTTCTGCATCAATGCCTAACTATACGGTTTATAACATTTCTCCCGATTTTTGAACATTTCTCAATGTTATGTATATTGTAGTTTTAGAAGGCTGCATGCAATGCTAGCGATATGACTAATGTATGTTGAAAAGCTATGCGAAACCTGTTCCAACCAGACAGAAACAGTTTTTTCATTGGGGGGTGCAGTATCAGCATTCGTTAGATAGAAGCAACATCTGGTGGAAATATTTTGAAATATTTTTCGTACTCTTGCATACATACTTTTTGTGCTTTAAAGTTTAAGGCATCCAGAAATGCTGCCCATGTATACCAATGGCGTGCAGAATTCAAGAATGGACAGAAAGATCTTGTGGGCATATCGCCAAGGAATTGCTCATTTTGTTGTACAATGGCAACAAATGTCATAAGAAATTAGATACTGAAATTGAGGTGAAGTAGGATACGTGTGCATGAGATGCACAAAATTCTGCTCTACCATGGAGTTTCAACCTTCTGACTCATAGTACCCAGCAGGGAAAACTACAAGTAGTCGGTCCCACTGAGCCAAGACCGACTGTTGCTGGAAGTGTCTCCTACTAGTATTTTACGAGCCTCATTGTTGCATGGAGTTCACAACTGTCTCCATTACAGAGGGAAGGATAAACCATATCCAGTGCAGCTTCCTTATTGACACCAATGCGCCTGTCACTTTGTTACAGCCTGACATCTTCAAAAAATTACCTTTGCGATCATCATGGAAATGTGTGCACTCAACTATTATTAAGACAGTTACCAGGCAACAAGCATGTGTGCATGGTAAAGTCATTTTAGACTACAATATCGATAGCTACATCTTCAGTCACATAACTTACGTAACTGACATGGAAGATAAATGCAGAATTGGTCTCAATTTCCTTAGAAAGTTCGAAATATAGTTATTTAATTCATCAACAAGTTATATTTGTATTGCCAATAGAGATATTCCACTGCGCAGTACTGCAAAGATTGATTGTGTCAGCCATGTTTCCATTGTTGCTAAATCTGATGTAGTTGTTCCACCAAAAACTATGTTGTTAGCAGACAACAGGATCCATCTGATAGTTTTGGGGGCAAGTGACTGAGAATCCTTGTGGATTGGCAGTTAACGATATAATCATAGCATGAGCTGTTGTTGACGCTACATCTCCAACAATCCTTGTGCATGTTTCCAATATTGGATTCAAACCAAGAACTATAAAGGAGGACACAATTATTGCTCACTGTGGAGTAGTTATGTTGTTTCGTAGGATACAGCCTATTACATCTGGTGGAATATTGAAAACAGTAACTGTAACTCTTGCAGAGACTCATATATTTGAAACTTTTCTAAAGCTTCAAGATTTATATCCCAATGCTAGCAAGAATTTATCACTAGATCAAGTGCGTTAAATTTGAAAACGATTCTTAGAGAGTATATCCATGTTTTTAACAGAGGTTCTACAGATTATAGTCATACTTCTGTTACAACTCATTGTAAATAGTCACCTATCAAGCAACCTCCAAGAAAAGTATCATTTCATAAACAGGAAGAAGTGAACAGTATGCTGAACTGCAATATAATAAAGCTATCATCCAGTCCATGGGCATCTCTGGTAGTCCTTGTTACGAAAACAGATTGTTCCACAAGATTTTGCATCACTTGAATGATGTAATGAAAAAAGACAGTTACCTTTTACCTAGAATTGATGACACTCTAGATACTTTAACTAGGTCAAAATATTTTCTACTTCGAATCTCAGAAATGGTTATTGTCAAATTGAACTACATTCTGAGGACCAACAAAAGATGACATTTACTACAGTTAATGAACTCTGGAATTTTAAAGTGATGCCCTTTTGAATTATGCAATGCCCAGCAACTTTTGAAGCTTCATGGAAACAGCTTTTAAAGATTTGATGTGGGAATCAATCTTTTCTCATATATCTAGATGACATAATTACCATTGGCAAAGATTTTTATCAACACATGAAAAATGTGGAAGTCATCCTAAGCATATCGACTGAGTATAAAGTCCAAAAAATGTTGGCTATTCCAACATGAGCTGAAATATCTAGGACATGTTATTTCTAAAAATAGAGTGGAAATAGGTCCTGGAAAGGTAGACTTTATAAAACATTGACCTTGCACTTCTAATGTCCATCGGTTGCAGAGTTTTCTCAGCCTATTCATGTATTATCATCACTTCTTTGTTAAAAGGTTTTCAACTATAGCGAAACCACTTTGTAGCCTCACTGAATCAAAGGTGCTTTTTGTATGGATGACAGAATACGGTTTAGCATTCTGTCATCTATACTCGTTTATCCCAGAGCGGACTGTCAGATGATTGTCAATACGGATGCAAGAGACTGGAGTAGGTGCTGTGTTACCTCAGGTTTAAGTTGGCCATAAACAAGTGATTGCATATTTCAACAAGACACTTTTAAAGCTGAGTAAAATTATTATGTTACTTACAAAGAATATTTCTTGCCCTTGAAAAAGGAATAGAGCAATTTCACCATTATCTTTATGGCCAAAAGTTTGTTCTTCAGATCGAGAATATGCAGCCCTCTAGTAGTTATTGAAATTTAAGGAACTCTGACAGTCTGATAGCTTGTTGGATAGTACACTTATAAGAACACAATTTTGATATAATCTACAGAAAACGATGTATGCATGGAAATGCGGATGCCCTTTCCAGGAGATTGTGTCAAGAGAGCTGTCGATCCTGTGCCATGCTGAAACAAAATTTGTAATTACTGCTTTAGTGAGACCATCTCACATGCAATCATAATATACACCGAATATTTAAAAAAGTGTAAAGAAAATCTTTACTTCATGTCGATGCCGGGAATCGAACCCGGAACGTTCACCTCCAGAGGAGCCGCTTTTACCGGTTAAGCTATGCCGATAGAGGATTTCTGTGCTTATTGTGAACTCTTTTGTGGGTGGGCATTACAAGACATTGCAGAAACCCATGTAAGTGATGAGGATATTGGACCAATTGTGTGATTGAAAGAATCAGCAAGGGAAAAATGCCCAAACTAAAAGAAGTGTCATTTTACTCACCTGGAGTGAAAAGCTATTGAGCACAATGGAACTTCTTAACTCTGCAGAATCATGTATTATATAGGAAATTGCAAAAGTGATGACGGGAATTCGTGTAGGTGGAAGCTTTTGATACGAAGGAATAAAGTTACTCATATAACAAGGTCAGTGCCTGATAGTTCTACATGAGGCCAATATGGGATTAGAAAACCCTGACTAAAACTTGAGAATGATTCT
Organism: Loxosceles reclusa; assembly: GCA_001188405.1. Lineage (NCBI taxonomy): Eukaryota > Metazoa > Arthropoda > Arachnida > Araneae > Sicariidae > Loxosceles > Loxosceles reclusa. Next base: position 14,901 of record JJRW01S0007177.1, on the reverse strand, counting down.
TCTGGAATACATGCAGAAAAGATGTGGAAAGATGGTGCAGACAATGTGATCTTTGTGGGTCTAAAAAGATCCTGAAACAAAGATTATGTGATCTTTGCACATTTATAACGTTGGAGCATCCTTTGAAAGAATTGAAATTTACAAAGCCGGTCTATTTCCAAGAAGAGAGAGAAGAACAACCAATATGTGTTAGTTATCATGGATTACTTCTCTAAATAGCCTCAAGTGTTACCACTTCCAGATGAAAAGGCCATTGTGGCAAAGAGCCTTGTCAGTACTTGGATAAGGCGATATGGAATGTACCAATGTTGATTCATTCAGATCAAGATAGAAATTTTTAATTAACACTTTTGCATGAAACTTGTAAATTGTTTGGCATTCATAAAACTAGAACGATATTTTTTCATCCTCAATCAGGTGGGATAATGGAACAATTAAGTCAGACAATGACACAGTACCTTTCACTGTTTGTGGCTGATGATCAGCGTGATTAGTATAGCAATGTGCCATTATTCCTTTTGTTGTACCAGAGTGCCATTCATGACACCATGCAACATGCTATTTAGACAAGATTTGTGACTTCTTTATGATCTGAGTTATGGCCAACTAGTGAAGGAACTCCCTGCTTATGAGTATGTATAAATTACAAGACAGGCTAGAAAAAAATTCATAAGCTGGCAAGAGAACATATCCGTGTTGCCACTGATTTCATGAAGGCAAGATACAGTTGTAAGGTACTACGTCATCATTTAAGGAAGGAGATAAAGTCTGGCTATATGATCCCCATTGTGCCAAAAGATTATCACCAAAGCTTTAGAGATCATGGTTTGGGCCATTCATCATGGGAAAAAAAGTTAAAGGATGTACTCTTTAGAATCATAAAAGGTTTTCATTCGAAGTGCAAGGTCATCCATATTGCACTTTGAATATATATTCATGTATCCACTTGCACCATACTGTGGTATTGAGAACAGTGTTACGGCTGGGGATGAGCAGAGCTAAGAGGAGGATAGTGTTGCAAATACTCATCCAGCAAAGCTTCTAAGAAGACAGACAATGAAATTCCAACAAGAGAAAAATCAACAGTAAATGACAACTAGAAATCAACAATGGAAATTTCATGGAAGAAACGGTTAACTCTTGTACACAAACACAATAAAACCAGACGTTTTCATAATAGTTGTTCTAAGTTCAGTAGCATTTTTGGCCCACTGGAACCTCACGTATATCAATTGAAATTAGCTTGTGGAGACTTATACATTTATTGCCATGTTATTAACCAGTATGTTTGTACATTTTATCTCCTCAGGGGCTTACCTTTTTGGTGAGTACAGGGAGTGACCCGGCGTGCCTGA
>JJRW01S0007175.1:31606-42231 GCA_001188405.1 Loxosceles reclusa | reverse complement strand
GCCCCACTTCCTGTGTATTCCATCGTTGTAGTGCATTAGAGTCTTGAAAGTAAGGTCACTTATTAAGATTTTCATTCTCCGTCTGCGTGTCAATTTTCATCTTTTCATCTCATTCTACTCGCTCCTTCATGATGTTGCATTTTCTCTGTCATGTAATGTGTATTTAGCGATTGCCGCATTTAAAAATAGATCCCCTCAAATTGTTGAAATTCATAAATGGCCAATAGTAAATTTAAAGCAGTAAATACCCGGGCAAAATGTTTGCGTGAAATGACGGTGAGACATTGCGTGCATTAAAATATCGCAGATCTGATATCAGTGCATTTAAAATGCATCATAGATATTGTGGAACGTTCAAAAATGGCGATTATTGCTATTCCTTAATAAATGGATTGGAGTTTCTTCCTATTGGGAATTAACTGTTACATGACAAGCAGCACTTAACGGTCATTAGAGATACAGTGGCAGGCGAGAGTTTGAAAATGAGTGGGTGTGTATACAGGTAAGAGGAATTATATGGCTCCATATTATCGCACGATTCAAACAACAGTGAGTTAGGCAGTCTGATTGCAGAGAGGCTGCTATTTAATAGGAAGTGCGGAAGGTACTGAAATTTGAATGAGTCACTTTACGGCGATATTCCATTGGAGAATCGCATCTATTGATGGAAAGTAACACTGCGGACTGCCATTTACCTAAGCTTAGTGAAAACAAGTGAACAGAGAAGAGTATGGAAGGCTATTACGAGGTTCTAGAGTTACGTGCTAAAATGTTAAACAGGTATAGATTTCCAAGATCGTCAGTTTATATTTGAAGAAAGGGCACTAAACGGCTGGCCTACATTTGTACTTAAAGTATATGATAAATCAAGACCCCGGATTCGTATGTATCCAGGTTCACATCGAACATTTTTGCAGGCCAAGTTTACTGATTTCGTGCAAAAGCCTGAAACTTTGAGGGCTGTTTCAAAAATAAGTGAAAGGAATATATAACTGAACTTAAGCAACTGTTTGAGACTTAAACTATTTACTGAAACCATAACAAACCCAACCGCGAATTGCTACTAGCAAATTCACTGAAGAAAAATGACAAGACTTTCAAACCAATACTCCTCTAGCAAGGAACAAACACAAATTTGGTGAAGAGGAAAACGTCAGAATGACGTCACAAGACGGATTGTTTTATAAAGAGCTGCAAATCAATCGGAAGATGGGATGAGTCAGAGGAGATCAGAGCACAGGGTTCCAAGTAATCACTGTAAGATAAACAAACTAGATTTAAATTATTCGTTAAACAAGCCCTAATTGTTAAATGATTTACAATCCTTGTGCAAAATATAGTACATACAGGTTTATTAGCAACGTCGAACACAAGTGAAGACCAATACAAAATTGGTTGACCATGGTTTCGGTGGATTCTCCGGATCCATCTTTTTCAAAACGCGACCGCTGAAAAATGTTCACTCGACCGCACATCCTTAGAGAACAGTTCACGATAGACATGGGGTCGTATTAAATTTTATGATCTATGATAATTTTCATTATTAATTACATCGGTAATAGAGGACTTACAAAATTCTTGTTTGGAAACAATTTTTATGATCTAGTAGTCCGAACATAGGAAACGTTTTCTTACATGATGAAAATCACACTGATACGATATTTTACAAAAGCCCCAGCAGTGCTCTGTGAGGATTGTGTCTTCGATGTTTGTAAACAGAAAAAGTTTCGTTAGTGAAATAATATTAAATTTGAAAAGTATTTTCCAATTTTGTTTCCATTACCGGGTGAATGTAAGGAATTTATTTTTAATCCCATTTTCATAACTGAGTGTGGAATCTGGTTTACGATGTAAGGTTCTCCACACAAATGACTTCGAAAATAAGCTACCCAGATACCTGTCGACGTAGCTTAAATGGAGAAGCGGTCTCTCTGGAGATCACAATTCCGTAGGTTCGAATCTCGGCGTCGATAAAAGGACAAAGTTTCGTTACAACGTTGTTTGAACTTCTTGATCGCCTTTTCGGTTACATCGGTAGCTGAACCACGGTCAACTGCAAGGGTTCCAGAAAATGAATTTTGCTATCTAAAGAAGTCTTGTCAGAGCACAGGTTTAATTAAAAAAAGTTCTAAAATGTTGTTTTGCAGGTGTAGATGTACACAAGACGTTTTCAGACGTTTGTTGTAATATTTGATACATACACAAAAAAAGACGATATCGCAAATGATTAGTTTCGACAGTTTCAATGCGACTGTCCTCTTCGAAATTAAGTGTGATAATGCCACGAGTTTCGCCCTTTTCTTGTCGTAGAAGGATGGGGGATAGGTTTATTGCTCAAAAAATAGATGTGCCAAAAGCTGAAACTTTATATACTGTATCTCGGAAAGGATCTTCATCTGAAACGGTGTTGCCTTAAATTTGTTAGGAAGCTGTAAATGACATTTTTAAATTTTTCCTCTATGTTAATATAATTCTGTAAATTTCACATAGTTAATAATGCAATGTCAACAATATCACCATAAGTGGGAGACGTTTTGCATTAGTAAAAGCGGAGTGGTTTAAGTCGACTAACGAGTAAACAAATTAGCATGCAAAAACGCAGCATACATTTTTAGATGATCCAAAATTTATAGTTGTTAAATAAATGGAAAATTCAGTTGTTTCGAAGTCATCCATGTTAAATGCGAAGATTCATTCTGAAAAACAAAATGTTAAAACTTGCAATTTGTGCTTGGCTGCCTTAGAGAAACAAATTATTGAAAAAAGCACCCGAATTTCACCGATGTTCTATTGTGTACTAGAATACTTTTCTGTTTTCCGAAAAATCTAATCCCCTGTAAGTATTTTTTTCTTTTTGTTGTTGTTGTGAGCAAAAGGAAATTGAAATTTGCTTGCGATAATACGGATTGTAATCAAATCGTTCATTGCACTTCGCTGCGCACGGGTTACAAAGAAGGTCGTTAATCTTCAAGACGGGATCCAAACGGATTTTGTTTGTTCCTCCTCACCTATTCGACGACAGTTCGGAGAGAGTGCGATGCAAAACGTGTCTCGACGAGGAACGAGGTTGGCATGTTTTCAGTTTGTACGCCTTGATGCCGATGCGAATTTTATCCTGGGCTGTTTATTATTATTTTTTTACACTCGTCGAAAACCGTGCACAGGGAAAAGTAGGGAATGTATTACTTTGTAGACATCCGGGAAATTTATCAGCAGTGAGAATGTAATAAATGCTTATATTTATTGGGAAAGTTGTTACTCTGGAATTGCCACGCAAGAATATCGTTGGTTACGATGTGGTACAAGTTATTAACCGGAAGATACACGACCTGCCAACATTTTGCAATTGGACACCCCTGCAAACGACGATAAGTGCGATCCGGATACACGTCATGCCCGTTAAATAGAGTGGGAAACAACAGCATTATCAGTGGCACGCAAGATGCCGCGCATTTGTCACGAGTTCTCTAAATTTGAGAACGATCTAATCATCGTGTATCACAGAAATGGCCGATCCATACGTGACATATCCAGCGAGATGAAGTACCCAAAGTCGACAGTGACCAACGTGAATCGCAAGTGCAAGGTGAGTGGTGATTGTCGGAATGTGCTCCGACACGGTAGACCCACGATATTACCTTCAGGCAGTTTTCTAAATAAAAATGCCTTTTTGTCGACGCAGGGAATCTAACATACGGATTTGTCATCTCTAGAGTGACCGCTTTACTGGTTAAGCTACGCTGTAAAGAAAAGTTGTCGAAGCGGGGAATCGAACCCGGAACGTTTAGCTCCGGAGGAACCGCCTTACCATTTAAACTATGCCGACGGGGCAACTGGGTAGCTTCTTTTGAACTTCTTTGTGGGTAAACATTATATCCTTCCCCACTTAAAGGAGAGGCCTGAATAATGGCGTGACGTCGAGTGGTGGACCTAACGGTTGGGTCCTTGGCCACTAGTGTGAGTCCATAAGTTTGGGCTCCATTGTAAATAAAAGCTTTACTTATGTTGACGTCGGGGTTCGGATCAACGGATCTGTCAGATGAACCTAGGTATAGCTCAACCGTTAAAGCAGTCACTCTAGAGATGACAGATCCGTAGTTTCGAATCCCGGCGTCGACATAAGGAAAGTTTCTTTATAACTGTGACATTTTATCATTAGTTTTAAAGTGCTATTGTCAACTTTCACTCCGTACATTAGCGTTTAGATTGAGATAGTGGTTATGGGCAGAAAAAAAGACCGCGGCAGGATGAGAGAAGAGAATGCACTTAACCCTGTGTATTGAAAATTTCTTATGCTACGGTCTGTGCGAATTAAGGTCAAAATGTTTCTAACATCCTGTTAGAGTCAATATCCGTTCTTCTCAGCACATCTCATATTGGTGATAAGTTTTGTTTAGGACCAATTGCAAATATGACTGTGTGTGCAGCTCCGCTCCCGTACACGCTAAATGACGGGCTCCCATGTACGTCACAACTCTGATGTGAAGATGATAAGAGTTCGAGTCCTACAAGTAACCGATCCCACTTTCACAAACTGACCCCGGGCATTTTATGTAGTTTCCGTTGTTATTTATTTGTGTGTGTGATGCAATGTTTAGGTCTGGCGGTACTTTGACCTCTCACTTAGACACCGAACGTACAATATACACAAATCTCAACCGTCTCATTAATCAAATTGTGTCATCGATAACTGCTTTCTGATGGAGCTCTAAACGTTGATCTTTCAGAATTTCAGATAAGTTTGGTACCTTATCCGAAGATTCACTCTTCTCTAGTGTCATACGCTCCACTTATAGGCTTCCCCACAAGCAATTGACTGTAGCAAAAATTACTAATGCCTGATTCGAACTTTCCAACCAGGTGATCAAGTACAATCCAAGACAGGACAAGTACATGCCTTGCTGAGTTCTGTACCGTATGTACGTAGTTACAAAAGATGTTAACGCTGCCATTGTAAATATTGAGACCAAGAGGTCAACGCTGTTGTCAAGGGGTATCTCAGTGTTTTCAATCTAGAACTAATTAGTAGCTCCCTACCGTAGTTCCCAGAGATGATCTCTTAAAGTTCGAGCCCGCCGTCTGCATGCTGTATTGGAAACAACTTCCATTGCCGAAGACACGGCCCGTCTGGACTCCAAGGTCAACTTGATGCATGCGAATCGTGCTTTCGTCCACTGGTATGCAGGAGAGGCAATTAAAGAAGAAGACTTTTCTGCGTCCCACGTAGATTTGTCAGCATTAGAGGAGGATTACGAGGAAGTCGGCATTGATTCCAGAGAAATTGGCAAAGGGTCAAAGAATTCTGAGAATTCTTCTTCTTCTTCCTTTTCTGCGAACTTTTACTTCTCATCTTAGAGGGTGATACGAGAGACTTCTTTCCGCTCCATATGTAAATATTAAATAGTTTTTGGTAACCTGTGAATAACTCTGTGGTTAGAAACCTTGATTCGAAAATCAAGAGGTATGAATTAGAATAATGCTGCTGGCAAGTTCGCACCCAACATTTTCATCAGATTTATTAATTAAAATTCAGAATACCACTCTTCTCCAACCAATCCGAAATACATCAAAGTCATCATTAAAACACGGTCGGAAAGAGTGGTAAACCGAGTCTTGGGCGAGTTGCTCACTATTTCGTTACTAAGTATGTTGATATGTCCCAAGATCCAGAGAAAGTTAAGTAAAAATGGAGAGTTGTAACAGAAAGAGGGAATATATTCACTGTTGAAGCTATTGTGCTTGTAAACTAAAAGCTTTCAAGAAGCTTCGCACGTTTTCAGAGACTGAATGCAGTGCCAAAGTAAAGTACATAAAATCTTCCTTCATGGATGGCATGTCAAACTCTGTGCTGGAGTTGTATGGGACAATTCAAAATTTGAGGTAGAGAGATCAAGAAAAGGGATAATGGGAGGTGCGGTACGGCGTTTTTCTTCTGAAGAAGTGAGGGAGGATCCACCTGTATGAATGCAGTCGGTTGGAAGGTGTTGATATTTATTTATTTTGTCCCGCATAATAGCACTTAGTGAAAGTAAAAGGGATCTTCTGCCTTCAAACAATCTCGTGTAACAACGGTACTTGGTGCAGATTGGATGTGGCTCAGCAGGAATGCTCACGCCCACTGCAGCACAGCTGGTCCACAACAAGTGAGCATTTACATTCGGATACTGTGATGTTTCCACCCCCCCCCACACACAAACAAACGTTGGTTAACTAGGTCCTTCTGTTACCCTTGGCACAGCTCAATGCTAAAGCTCTCATATTAGAATTGAAAGATCTGGGGTTTGAATCCCGCTATCGACTGGGCTATCTTTTCATTGGCCAGGAACCCTTAACCATCACGGTCTTCTTCGAAATTAGACTTGTGACCTGACCTCTCAATTTCGTGTGGGAGAAATGTAAGGTTTATCACTACAAGACATACAAGTAATAAGTTTCGTCTGCAACTGACATTGTAGCTCAATGGCAGAATGCTCATTCTACAACTGAGAAATCCAAGGTTCGATTCTCGGTGTTGGTAGGGCGTCCTTTGCAATAAGTAATCTTATTTTAGCATTGGGCTTGCTATTGAAAATAGCTGTGTGTATATATACTAAGAACAATAGGACTGCCAGTGGCCAAACCAAGGAAATATTAAATCCTGGTTGTATAAGCAATGAGACGAGCCAACAGTTCATGAAATCTTGCAAACTATGAACTACAGTCATGGTCACATCTGGCAAAAGTTTGGAAAGATCCAACTTGAAACTGCCTCCAACACATTGAGGGAAATTGGATTAAAAAATAAAACTAATAAATGTGTAAAGTGAATGCAAGTTCATCAAACATTAAAAAAAGTAAAGTTAAAGCAATAAATAAATTAAAATGCAAAGCGGTAACAAACTCACACGAATGTCTTAAAAGCAGAAGAAACAAAGGAAACGAACCTTCAAAAAACGTAACTAATGCTAAAATCAATAATTAGAAACAAGAATTATTTCGTTCTTCTAGGTAATTAGTTACTAAGTCATTAGAGACGTTTGGGATTTCTTTCAGTTTATTACCACCTGACAAGCTCCTTACAAGGGTTGTTATGACACGGAAATCGAACCATCAAGGATCCTACAATACATGCACGCTTATGTTGGCTGTAACATAAATTTAGTTCATACGAGCCTCAATTGTTTCAAAAACGCTCTTCTTACTTTGCTAATCTTACCAAAATCATATCTGCATTACAGAATGGACTTGGCTGTTTAAAATATTTTCATAGTCCCTTGCAGTGATATGTCCTTGTAAGGTGATGATCGGGCTGCCGGAACACACTAGATAATATGGCTGCACCTCCAGCATGTTTCACTGTTAGCATAACGCAATCCTGATCAAAAGTTTAGAATGGCTTTCTCTACACGTAATTTTGACCCGAGGTTGGGAGCAAATGTGAAAATGGATTCATCAGATCAAATGGCATTCTTCCATTTAGCGGCTTGGAGATTGGAACTCGAACATAAATTTTCACTAATTGTGGATGGAATTCGTCCCTTACTTCGTACCCACAAATGACTTCGATATAAGCCACCAAAATACCCCGTCGGCGCAGCTTAAATGGTAAAGCGGTTCCTCCGGAGCTAAACTTTCCGGCTTCGAATCCCGGCGTCAGCAACTTTTCTTTACAACACACTGTTAGAAAAACTGTTATTCAGTTTAGCGCTAATTTTAGAGGTTGTGTAAAAAAAAGACTACTTTTTGTCGACGCCGGGGTTTGAACCGACGGATCTGCCATCCCCATCCCTCTAGAGAGGCGCTTTAACCGATTAAGCCACGCCGGCGCTGTAATTCTATGCTTACGCTGAAGTATTTTGTGGCCGGACATTACAGTTGTTTTTTTTCGTACTTTTCTTCAGAATTCTTCACATTGCTCTTTCTATCTCTGTGATTCAGCTTCCATTTTTGCCCATGCGCCAATGTTTATCGTATAATATTTTTCAGGAAGCACAATATATCGTCATAATATTCGAAACACAACTTCGCGATATGCCAAATGCATTTACTACTTGGAATATACAAGCCCCTACACAAAGCAGGGGTAACAAAATTGCCCTCTTTCAAACTCTGTAAATTCCGACATAATTCACACAGAACTACACAAAACAATGTTTACAAAGCAACGGATGCTTCCTACTGATTTCTTGTGTTTCTTCTCACACGCGAAACTAATGGAAATGTGATGCCATCGTTATTTTACAGTACAAAAAAAAAACTACTGTATTTTTACGCCTTCCTTTTCCCCTGTGTATTCTTAATTTTGTCTATCCGTGTGAGGTTCCCCCTCCCCATAATAGACTTAAATAATAAGCTGCCCAGCAGCCATTGGTGTAGTTTACTTAGAGAAAGCGGTCACTTCGGAACAGAATGATCCAGGTTTGAGTCCTGTCGTCAACAAAGAGCGTTTTTCACAAATGCCACCCGAACAGGTATCCAACCGTTAAATTCATCACTCGAGGTCAGACCTGTGTCCTGACATCTCTTTCAACACGTGAGAAAGGGTGTGGGGTTCCCCCACGATAGACATAGATAATAAACTGCCCAGAAGCCGTCGGCGTAGTTTAATTGGCAAAGTGGTCACTCCGTAGCTGAGCGATCCAGGTTCAAGTCCTGGCGTCGACAAAAGGCGCTTGTTACACCCAACCCCTCCGTATACTTTGCTACAAGCTCAAATACTTACTAACTCAAGAATTTATGGATAAACCGTAGTTTATTTATGGCAAGAATAGCAATAACTTCAGCGTAAGCAGTAACAAATGTTTAAAGCTGCATTCATGATAAGAGTCTGGAAAATGTCTACGAGTCTAAAAGAGAGAAAGTTGGTGAACCGCTTCAGATACCATTCATTGCTAAAACAGCATCTGACCGTAGCGGAACTTTCTCACGAATCTTGAAGAGTTGCTCTCTTAAACGTCAGCTTTGTTAAATGATAGTGTGAAAGCCAGAAAACAGATACCTCGGATTGATTGCGTGAGCTGCGTGTTCCTTGGAGATTGCGGGGCTTCTCCACAAAATTGAATTCTTTTTCTTAGCCTTTCCGAGCTGTTTTCTTGAGAAAATATGGTGCTTTCGAATGAATAGTGTGTGGCACTTGCTCCTTCTTGTTTACTTAACAAGCATTTCACGAAGTGTTTGATTTATGCATTATGCAAGTTTGAATCTCGGTCTTGTAAACATATGAAAATTTCAGTTTCATATAATTAACAAGGATGTGCGTTTTCCCAAATGGTGATTAATTGTTTGCTTTCTGTGACGTGTTGCGAAATACTTTTCGGTAAACAAATGTCTTTACACTATATGTAAATTAGTAGAACGCATCTGAGAGAAGCGCAGAATTTCTATAATGCGATACAAAGGAAAATTCAGTATTCTTGATTATATGAAATTGAACAAAGTTGGGCCCAAAAGCTCAGAGCAAGCTCCGTTTATGTGAATATGTATGGAATACCAAGTCGTAATGGAAGGAAAAGTCGGGTGTAAGAAGGTTATGAAGAATAAAATCATGAGAAACAGAGATAATAATTGCTTTTATTATCCAATTATAACAAATTTCAAACAAAAATAGACATATTAAGACTTTCAGCTTTGGTTCAAAACAAACATAAAATAACGCTGGTGTTCAAGTTTACCAATGTGTGTGTTTCCCCCTCAGTAGCCACACAAGCTGCACAATGGTTTTGTTGCACGCTTTTAACGAAGGTATTAATGATGTATGTGCTCAAAGTCTTCTAAGCCGCAAGAACAGCTGCTTTTAATTCTGGATCGTGACTCGGTGGATGTTGAAGAACTGCAAATTGCTTCCCGAGGATATCCACACATTTTCTGTGAGGTTAAGACCAGAAGACTTCACTGGCCACTGCATGAACTGCATATCTTTACTTTGAAGAAGTCATCCACTAGAGCAGCGCGAAGAACATGCACATGAATAGAAATTCCGTAACAGTTCCTCCCTATCAAACATATAAAGACTTGTGCGACCGTTCAGTGTAATGCCTGCCCACACCCGGAGACCTTCTGAAAGACAGTAATGTCTTTTCCCAATATTATGAGAGTAAAAACGAGTTTCATGTTCTCTTCGTATCGCCATACGACGAGAATGATTTAGAGACTGAATGTGGACTCATCACTGAACATCACATAGCCTCACTGTTCTCGACTTCACTGCTGATGTTCCAAGTTCCAGTGTAAAGGCGCGCGTCTCTATATACATGTGAGGGAGATGCAAGCTGCCGGACATCAGGCTTAGAAATCGACATACCAGTCTCTTGAAAGCAGTTTGTCCCGAAATTCTGACATCTTGACTCCTGTGGCGGCTGCCCGCGAGGAAAACAATTGTCTGTCAGAAAGATCCCTCTCACGTCGTGCAGTTTCTTTCGAATACCCTGTCTTGCCGAGGGGTTCTTACTTTTGGACGACCTCGTACTTTTTTTCGGCTCACATCTTCGCTTGTGTTTTCTTTCTTTCGAGTTGGTCTTGGTATGCTTGACGGTGGATTTTAACGCATTTTTACGGAACAGGGTCTGTTCCGTAATTGAGTTACTACTTTATTTTGTTAATTTTAATATTTGCATTCAGAATATTTCAGAGTAAGATGTTGAATAATA
>JJRW01S0007172.1:92338-105082 GCA_001188405.1 Loxosceles reclusa | reverse complement strand
GACTTGGAAAACCATAAGAAATGAAAAACATTGCTTAAAAGTTCTAAAGAACATTAAACATTTATACCGTAGCTATTTGACAGCCAATCAGTTAGACATGGAAATTCCGCTGTCGCTAGCACTCTCAGAATACTAAATAATAATGCCGCGTCTGTGGTTCAGTGCAATGTTGAACAGCCGGCAAAGAGGCGGATTTGTCTTGATAAGCGATTAAAAATCTGTCTGATTTTGGTCGCTGTGAGCTAGTGGGCAAGCCGTTCCCATATTAAAGCAAAAATCCGGGTGGGGTTCGTGGCGAAAGCAGAAATTTAGTATTTTCAGAGCGCTCGTGGGAGCGGAAACTAGAAAGAGAATTTCTATTTCTAAATTAAGATTTTTTCCTACACTCTGTATTTATCACGACAGCCGAAAATCTTTCAACTTTACTATTGTGTACACCTAAACTGTGCTCATTCTACAGAAGTTTTAATTGTTAGAAAGAAACCAAACTGGAAAACAAACTATGCCCAAACCGCTATTTAAGAAATACATTTACAGTAATAAAATTTTTTAGCGATGTTTAGTAATGTGATTAGAAAGCATATATTTACCTAAAACTCCAGCTTCAGCATCGTGAGCATTAATGTTCAGGAACCTCTTCCTGAAAGCAACATCTAGTGTTCCTATCCTATTTCTCTGATTTCTTCTTTTCTCCAAGTTTTGTATGGTCTTTCTCCTGGCCAGCCTGTCGCCGTACAAAGATTCTTCGCTTTTCTCGTCGTCATCGATACCCCTCAATCTCTGCAGCTGTTTAGCAATTTGAACAGCATTCTTATCAATAAAGGCATCATCACTGATATCGTCAACTTTCTGAGTACAGCAACTCAACTCGATAGACGCCATTATATGAGAAAGTGTTCCAAATCTGTGGAACAGCATAGCAACAAACTGGATCACCAAAATAAGTGCGAAGAACACCGCAAATACCAGACCAATCGGTTCTAACTCTAGATACTCTTTCTCCATTCGAATTTCGCTGGTTTCTGGAATGAAAGTGATATTAGTTTTGACTCCTAGTGGCCAGTCCAAATGAAGCTGGTCTTTGTTCAACTGCAGAAGAAATACTATCAAAATGAACAAGGCATTGAACATGAAAAAGGCGAAAACGACTTTGTTGCGCAGTTCCTTTAACTCAACAGCTACTCTTGCTTGATGGTCTTTGTTCTGCTCAATGGGAAACAAGTACTTATCGATTAGATCTTTCCAAAACTGGATTTCTGGTCCTGTAAGGTATTCAACTTCCCCGCGTCTTAAATCTTTGTCTTCAATCCAGTAAGGATTAATCAGATCATCACGCTCTTGTTTCGGTTCTGCAAAGGAAAGAGATATGAACATAAAAGGAACGTTCCAACCACATATAATATTTATGCTTAACAAATGGTATAACACTGGCGGAAAGTAAACTCCCAACACAAAGAAATTGTGATAGATAAACGATAATTAGGAGACGTGTTTGGATATGTAAAGGATTACGTCTATATTCGAATTTCGAAGTTGTAAAAGCAAGTGTGGCGCTAGTATTGCCACTATGAGCATGCAAACCACGTGTGCTGTAAATACTCGCTGTAGACGTCGTGAGCTGTTATTTCTCTTCTGGATTGGGCGTTGTGAGCAACATTTGAGTTAAGCGTGCCAGTAAGGAGACAAAGAAGGCAATATCATCAGCCTACTGCGTTTAAAAGAGGTCGGGTAACAGGGCTACGAGAAGGTGGATTTTCGCTTCGCAATATTGAAGCAAGAGTTGGCTGGGATGTATCCACCGTGCATGATTGTTGGCAGCAGTGGTCACGGGAAAGTACGTCTACGAGACCGGGGTTTGGCCACACAAGGGCTACTAGGACGAGGGCAGACCGCAGTATTCGCCGCATAGCTGTAGCACTGTTCTACAGTAGAAATTTGAGCTGCTGTTTGCACCAGTGATACAGCGAAATGTACTAAATCGATTGCTTGAGGGACACCTCCGAGCCAGACGTCCTGTAGCGTTCACGCCACTCACTCCAAAATCACTGCCATCTGCGGCTTCAGTGGTGTCAAGCTAGAGCTCATTGGAAGACGGAATGCAGTTCTGTTGTGTTCTCAGATGAGAACCGTTTCTCTTGATGCCAGTGATGGCCGTATGTTGGTGAGAAAGAGGCCAAATGAACGCTTGGAGCCAAGCTGTTTGCCGCTTAGACATACTGGACCTACATCAGGAGTTACGGTCTGGGGAGCAATTTCCCATGACAGTAGGACTACTCCAGTCGCTATCCCAAGTACCTTAACTGGAAATTAGTACGTCAGAATGGTGACTGAATCAGTTGTGCTGCCATTCTTGATCACTATTCCACTGACCGTTTTCCAGCAGGATAACGCTCGTCCCTATACCGCTGCTGTTACCCAACGTGTTCTACATGGTGTCGACATGTTCCCTTGGCCTGCGAAATCAACAGATCTTTCTCTCACTGAGCACGTATGGGACATCATTTGACATTAAATTCAGTGTCATCCACAACCAGCATGGACCGTTGCTGATTTGACAGTCCAAGTGCAACAGACATGGAAGTCTATCCCAAAAATTGCCATAAGGCACCGGTACGACACAATGCATGCACGATTGCATGCTTGCATTCTAAGTCGTGGCGACTACAGCGGTTATTAATGCATTTAAATTTTACATGTGAAGTGGTTATTCTCGCACATACTTTAACCAGTACTTTAAAACATTTATCAAATAAATATATCACACGCGTTGCCTGAATATCATACCTTGAGACCAACTCGTTCTTGGTCTTGGGATTTATTTAAATACACTGAGGAAAATGAAAGTCCTAACTGCTTTTGTACAGGTGCAAATGTCGACGAGACGATATTTACTGCACAAAATATATTTTTACTGATGACTAGTTTCGGCAATTACGTAAGAAGGCAGTTGTATCATAATTGCCGAAATTAGTCATCTGTAAAAAGTATCTTTATTGCGCACAAAAAATCGCTGAGAAAGAACCTTCCATTTTCTGGTGCATAAATGACCTTTACTAATTCTACCCAGTCGCTACCATTGTCGTAGTTAACTAAAGGAGTGGACTCAAAGTAAAGGTATACGGTTAAAATTTGTTAATGATTTTCAGAAACAAAATTCCACACATTTCACATACTAAGCCTTAAATGAAGGGTTACATCACCGTGCACATAATACATACCAAACAGCTTTTAAAAATGAGTAGAAATTTACCTAGGTCTTATAGCTGCCGTACACATTCACAGAGATACTAAATATTTTCCTTGCTCTTTCTGGGATCGAACTAGGGTTTTTCGGTTGTTACCCGAATGTGATAACCACTGCACAAAAGGGACGCAAATCAAATTTCTGAACGATCTCTTTGGCAGTATGAGCCAGGTTTTTATTTTTCGGCCGTTCCGCATTTTGAATGCACTTTTGAATTCCGAAATAAATCTTAGCCCTTGTGACTTTACATGTATATAACAATACATGTCCCGACACCTTTTAACTATGAGAAGAAATTTCTCTAGGTCTTATAGCTGCCGTAAACATTCAGAGATGTTAAATTTTTCAAATAAAAACGTATGGTAGCTAGCACATTCGGGTACCAATCGAAAACATTGATTGGATCCCAGGAAGGGCGAGAAAAACATTTAGCACATCTGAACATATACGGCATTTAGAAGACCTCAAGAAAGTTCTTTCTCTTAATTTTTACATCACCATGTTCATCGCCCCCTTTCGCGATCATACTTATGTTACCCAGCCAAACCAAATTCAGAAAAAAAGCATCTTTAAAGTCGCCATAAATATAGAAATTTCAATATTAAGAATATGTTATTTGAGGTGGCAAATAACTTATTTCATTTATACACTGATGACATCAAATGTATGTCCTTCACAAAATTAACATTCTCCGTTAAGTGTCGACCATACCTCACAACAGAATTCTTGAAAAAAGAAAATGTTTTAGCAGCAACACAAACAAGTACAATTTGCATTTAACCATGCGACGATCATTTCCAATACTGAATTTATTGAGCACGCGAGACATGTATTTCTTGTTTTGCTAAAATGCAAATACAAGAGTCGGCAACAGACAAAAGACCACAATGACTGACCACGTCCAAAAATCCCTAGAATTGCGGAGACATTCTCTGTCGTCATACGCATTAAGTACGGTACGGCGAGTTCCCTTGTCAGAAATACAAAAAGGAATGCACAAGAAATAAATTGAAATCACATTAATAATTATTTACAAAGAAAAATAATCACATCTACCCATAAAATTGCTAAAATTATTTCCGTCGTCAAATATGAACCAATAAACAAAAAATAAGCCATTTCGAAACTACCCTAGTACCTTAACTACAGAACAGGGCTCCGTTGCTAGACTTACTATTAAAGTATAATAAGTCAAACTCTAAAGAAATAAAAAAAAAAAATAAACATTAGAAAATTTAAACATAAGAGAAGACGCAGAGTCGCCTTAATTAGGGAACGCGGTTCCATAATAAAATAGTAATCAACTTCGTTGGTACTTCCAACTTGTATTTCTCCATGTCCATTTTCCTTGTGGGTTTTTCTGAATAAAGGAATTCATAATGTAATGACCTTCATGTTCTGCAAATTTCATAAGACTGGTTCCACGTTCATTTCTTTTTCCATATCTATGCTTGCCAACTGCTAAAATGTTACACTACTCAAGGAGACGGCTCCTTCTTTCATTTCACATTAACTCAAATCCTCGTGTTCCCTGCTAATCCCCACAAAATAACACATTAAAGCCAAATAACCTGCAAACGAACGCAACAAAGGAGAAATAAAAGAATAGTTCACCTTAGTGGCACCAGAGCAAACAAACTGGAGTCCCGCACGGATAACACAAGTAAGCCATGTCTTGAGACCACAGCCCATAAATATATGAACTCGCCGAGGGAACAATTGTTGACAAAAAAGTAACAAAAACTTGCTCTCTATCGACAAATGCATCTCGAATAACACCTCTCAAAAAGAACCTTTCAACGCACAGCACTCGTCCTTATATGGGGCATAAGAATTATTTCGTTATCTCCGAAAATTCGGGAAAAATCGCTAAGTACACGACGTCAGTTCCCTATTTTTCCCTCAATCACGCGGAATAGAGTGCCGTCTGAACTGAAGAGATATCGTGTTTTCTTATTCTTCTAAGCTTGCAACAACTA
Organism: Loxosceles reclusa; assembly: GCA_001188405.1. Lineage (NCBI taxonomy): Eukaryota > Metazoa > Arthropoda > Arachnida > Araneae > Sicariidae > Loxosceles > Loxosceles reclusa. The sequence goes on along the minus strand of JJRW01S0007172.1, from coordinate 99,859 downwards.
TAATCAAAAACACCCCCAGACGGCACCCTAAGACATACACCGTGACAACATATTAGATTGTTGCACGTCGAATGTCGTTTTTCGGGATGGAGTTATTTGCAAATGTACAAATACCACCAGATGGTGTCAGCGTAGCGGACCAATAGGGTTAAACATCCCTGCACGTGAGCAAGGAGCCAATTGAGAAACTAGCTTGCAGCGTGATTCACACACACACGAAAGTAGTCATAAATGGATACATCTTCTTTACGAGTTTAAACTTGACCTCAACACAGCGACGGCAACCAGAAATATCAACAAAGCGTTTGAAGTTGACACAGTAACTAAACGAACCAAACATCGATAGTTCGAGTTATTCCGTTCCAGCGATATGACCCTTGAAAATCAAATGCGTAAACACTCAACACTATATAATCCATAGCAAGGGACTACGATGACTAGCGGAGTCCGTCTTCGCAAAACTGTAAAGAACATTGGGCAGAAATTTAGTTTACACCACTTGACAGTTTCCAGTCAGTTGCAAGCACTTGGAAAAGTCAAGAAGGTTGATAAGCGAGTTCCTCCCTCATAAGCTCACTGAACAAAACATGTAGAGTGCTCTTTGCTCTCACAGAACAGAAACGTTTCGTCATTTCAAGACAGCAGTGACATGCTATGCAAAATGGATATCGTTTAATAATCGTCGCCCGATGTGCCTAATGGCTAAATGCTGATGAGGCCCCAAAACATATGCCGAAACCGAATTTGAATCTGAATCCAAGAAAGAAAATGGTGGCTGTTCAGTAGTGTCAAGCTGGTAGTATTCACTATTCGTTCTTGAACTGTGGGGAAACCATTAATACCAAGAATTATTACACTCAGTTGGATGCAATGCATGAACTATTACTCTCTACGTAAGCAATTGAGACTTGTCAATAGAGATGAAGGTTTACTGCTTCATGATAACGCGAGATTACGTGACAAGAACAAGTCTAAAAGTTACACAGCTTGCACTGGGAGACTAATTTCACCCATTATACTCTCCTGACTTCTCGCCAACCGATGACCACATTTTTAAGCATTTGGACCAGCACTTTCTGGCAGGAAACAAATGCAACAATCAAGAAGCAGTCAAAAACGCCTTTGAGTTTCTTTAATCAAGAACGTTCGGGGCAGTTATGGCATTTTGAATATGTTGACAGCTTAAAGGAACTCAAACTCTTTTACTTGCAGAAAAGGAGGGCTAGAGGTGATTTAGGCTGAGAGGGTCAGGCTTATAAAATTTAAAATGGTTTTCATCTCGTTGGTAAGCACTTCTTTAGAAATGTCTACTGTGGGACCACAAGATGAAATGGAATGAAGTTGATTAAAGAAAAGGCTAGGTTACAATTAAAGCATGAGGTTTTATCTTACAGAGTGATAGACAATTGGAAAAGTTTACGGATGAAACGGTTGGTTGATGGAAGTTTAATGGCACAAAACCTGGAAGACCATTATGCGCCAAACACAAGATAGCAACACAAAACAAGAGAAAACAAACAAAACGAATGACAAACCTGTACCCTACGAAGGTACAGAAGTAAAATTCACAGCTGATAAAAAACAGGTCGATGAAACCAGCTCATCACATAAAATTAAAAGTCAAGAAAAAGAAACTACAGTTCGTGATATAACTGACAAGAGAGCAAAAATTGCGCCAAAACGGTAAAATGAGATGTAGATGCTAAAAGGGTACGACGATGTAAAATACGAAACTTAAAAACCTTAAAACGAAGCGCGTTAAACACAGAAAAGTCAATGAGAATATGATGAACAGTGGGAACTGAATGGCAAGTAGAACATGCAAGCGTGTCTGCCCCACGCAAAAGAAAGCCATGCGTGAGACGAGTGTCCAATGCGGAGCCGAGTCAGTAGCACGTCATCTCGTCGAGAAAGGAGAGAAGTGCACGGCCAGTCCGCTAGGACTGGTTGTACAGCATGCAGCTTGTTCGCAGTCTGTGTCCCAGAACTCTTGCTAGCGAGCATAAAGACGGGCTCGAACGATGTGTTTCCAGTCGGTGAATGGGAGGGGCATACGCAGACGACCCGCGGCAGACTTTGCGGCACGGTCTGCAGCCTCGTTCCCAGGAATACCGAAGTGACCCGGAATCCAGCAAAAGCGGATATCAAAGCCACGAAGACACAATTCACGTAGAGTAACAAGGATGAGGGACAACACAGGATGAGTCGGATGCTGCATAGAAACAAGAGCCTCTAAAGCACTGAGCGAGTCTGAGTAAATGCAAGTCCGGAGCAGAGAGCAAAGTCGAATGTGTTCCAACGCTAAGGAGAGTGAATGCAGCTCGGCAGTGTAAATCGAAGCCTGTGTAAGAAGACTGTCGGTTAGTGTAACGCCACAAGACACCATAGCTGACCCAACGTGCACGACAGATTTGGACACATCAGTGAAAATGGGCACATGTTGGGAAAACGACGCTCGATGTGCAAGGTAATGCTGCACATATTGAGCGTGAGGGGTGCTACATTTGGCAAACCGTCACAGGCCGAAGCATACCGAGGGCTGAAACCGCTCCCAAGGGGCAAGAGAAGCCACGACACTGCGCAATGTCAGACAGAGGCAAACCAAGCTCACTCAGTAATCGTCGCATCCGAAGGCCGAAAGTAGGGCCGCAAGACGGCCGTGCATCATGATGACGTGCAAGACGTGGTTCAAATACTCGGCTCCATAATGGATGTGCACGTTGAGACTGCAACTTCAGGAAATAACGTAAGCTCAGCATCTGGCGACGGAGTTCGGGCGATGGTTCCTCGGCCGCGAAGTATAAGCTCTGTACAGGAGATGTCCAGAAAGCACCAGTGCACAGACGTAGTGCCTGGTGAGCGACCAAATCCAGCACCTGTAAACGAGATGGCCGGGCAGAACCATAGACAGCACAAGAATATTCGAGCTTTGAGCGGATGAGCGACCGATACAGGCGCAAAAGAGAGACACGGTCAGCACCCCAAGAGGTAGACAACAGTACCTTAATGACGTTGAGAGCCTTGGTACGCTTTTAGGTGGCGAATATGCGCATCGAAAGGGAGAGATCGATCGAAGATGATGCCGAGGAAACGGGTGTCCGGAACGACCGGAGTTGCAACGGATCCTAAACGGAGATTCGGATCCGGATGCAAGCCCCGTCTGCGACAGAAATGCATGCAGACGGTCTTCTCCGGGGAAAATCGAAATCCGTTATTATCCGCCCAGTGAAGCAGCCGGTTTAAGCTGAGCTGTAATCGTCGCTCGAGAAGTCTCATGTCCACAGAGCTATAAGAAATCTGCAAGTCGTCAACGTACATCGAGCACTGAATCCCAGGAGGAAGCGTGGACGCAATGTCATTCAGTTTAATGATGAATAACGTGACGCTTAAAATAGCGCCCTGGGGGACGCCTTCTTCTTGAGGAAAATAGCGGGACAGAGTCGTGCCAACACGAACCTGGAAAGTGCGATCTGCCAAGAAATTCTGGACAAACAACGGCAGGTTTCCCCGCAGCCCCATAGCATGGAGGTCACGGAGAATACAATATCGCCAAATGCGATCGTAAGCTTTCTCCAGGTCAAAGAAGATGGACACCAGGTGTGCACAACGAACGAACGCCTCCCGGATAGACGTCTCCAGGGCGAGTAAGTTGTCGGTAGTTGAACGCAGCCGCCTAAAACCACTCTGGAACGGAGACAAGACACCACGAGATTCGAGGAAATGCACTAAACGTGCATTGACCATTCGTTCCAGTAACTTACAGCCAGTCAGCGCAATAGGTCTGTAATTCGAGAAGTGGGATCCTTCCCAGGTTTCGGAAAGGGCAGCACAATAGCATAACGCCATGCGGACGGAAACACCTGCTCCAGCCAAATGCGGTTAAATAACCGTAGCAGCACACGGAGTGATGCAGGAGATAAATGACGCAACATGGCGTAGTGCACTGTATCTGGTCCAGGCGCGGAATTGTGAGAACGTGATAGAGCTGCCTGAAACTCAAGAAACGTAAACGGTGAGTTGTATCCAACCGGTGTAAAGAGCCGGAAGAAAATCTCAGTACGTTCTGCAGAGGACTTCATCGCCTGGAAAGACGTGCTGTAATTGGAACTCCGAGAAACCTGGAAAAAAGATTCAGCTAAGACATCCGCAATGGTAGGAATGTCTGACACGGTTCCAACATCCGTGCTCAAACAGGATATGGGGAGGGACGTGCATCGACTACATAGACGACGAATATTGTCCCAAACAAACCTTCGAACTAGTGGAAGACATGATGCTGGACACAAACTTCCGCCACGACTCCCGTTGGCTACGACGCCGGACTCTACTGGCAAACGCCTGAGCCCTCTGGAAACGAGCCATATTACCCGGAGTCGGGTATCTGCGGAAAATATCCTACGCCATCTTCTGCCCTTTCCGGGCTGCAGAACAGTCGTGGTTCCACCAAGGTTTAGGTGATCTAAGTAAGCGTGTCGAAGTGTGTGGTATAGAAGACGCAGCCGCTTGGAGAATACACGTAGTCACTTGGTCCACTGCTTGATCAATAGTCGAAGTCTCAAGGAAGTCATCCGTCAACACAGCTAATGTGGTGTAACGATCCCAATCAGCACAGTCTAGCTTCCACCTCGGCAAGCTGGAAAACTCGCTGCCAGCAGTGGTATAGGACAGCAAAATGGGAAAGTGGTCACTTTCCATGGGGTCCGAAAGGACAGACCAGGATCACAAAGGGTACTGTGACGGAGAGCAGAAAGACAGATCTAAAGCAGCGAAAGACCGTGTCGGGGAATGAAAATAGGTATTCTCACCAGTATTCAGCAGGGGCAAGTCGAGATCTGTGAGCAAGCGCTCGACAACTCGACCCCTGCTATTGGTAGACGAGCTACCCCAAAGAGTGCTATGGCCGTTAAAATATCCAAGCAGCAGAAACGGTTGTGGAAGCTGACACATCAAATCGTCCGGAGTAGAAAAAGCCACTCGGTCTTCCTGTGACAGATATACAGAACAAACTATGAGCGTATGGCCGACAAAAATGAGTACAGCTACAGCCTGTAAAGGCGTCCGAAGCGTCACAGCTATGGATGGCACGTGGTGGGAGACGAGAAGAGCGACGCCTCCCCGAGACTCGGACGAGTCGTCGTCCGCGCGATAAAATCTATAGTGACGCAGCTGTACCGAAGTTGTCGAACGCATCATAGTTTCCTGTAGAGCAACACATACAGGAGAATGGGTATGTAACAACCGTTTCAGATCATCGACATTCGCACGTTAACCACGACAGTTCCACAGGAGAAGAGTAGTGGTCATAAAGAATTAAGTAGGTGGCGGTGGCTTCGGTTTAGTACCCTCTCGTTTGGTGGAGGGTTTTGTCGTAGTTGGAGCAACTGGAGGAGGGGCTGTATCCACAGTCCTCATCCTCGAATGCAGAAATCTCACTGAAAGAGTTTGACAGTTTGTTGCTGCTGTGAATAACTGCACCAGAGTCTATCTTCTTCAGGAGCTTTTTAGGATCAGCGGGTTTCCCCTTGGTGGACTTTGGTGCGGGAGTGAATGTGGGTTTCGATGTAGTCTGAGTCGTAGAAGCAGTCTTGGTGGAAGGCTTCTTACGCCCAGACTTTGATGCAGGGACAGTGAATGCGGAGAAAGCCGGTAACACAATCGACGGTGGAAAGCTGAGTGACGTTGGTATCTCTTGTGACTTGGTGCCGCGAGTAACCGCCGCGAACGATCCGCGGGGTGGAGCAGGCGACACGAGTTTCTTAGCCTCTGCGTACGAAAGATTTTGTTTCACCTTCACTTGCTGGATAGTTTTCTCTTCCTGCCATTTAAGGCAGGAGCGAGAATATGCAGGGTGGTCAGCTTGGCAGTTGACACAGAAAGTAGGCGGAGGACACTCATTCTCATGAGCAGCAAGGCCGCAACGTGGGCAAGTCGCAGCTCCTTGGTACGAGTTCTGTCCATGACCAAAATGTGGCATTTAAAGCAGTGCAGCGGATTGGGGACAACATACGGTCGTACGGAGCAGGAGAAGTACCCAGCTTTGATGGAAAATGGTAACGCTGGTGTGTTAAACGTCAAAATCATATGCCTTGTCGACACAGTCTGTCCGTCTCTACGCATACAAATACGTCGGACTGCGGTAACTCCACTTTCGGGGAGCTCTTGAAGCAGTTCCTTCTCGGAGACATGCAGAAGGTCGGCTTCTGATATCACTCCTCGGGAAGAATTCAGAGACCCATGTGGAGTTACTGTGATTGGCAGGTTGGCGAAAGTAGTGCAAGTCAAGAGAGAACGAGACTGTTGTGCCGAAGCAGTTTCGACCAGCAAATCACCCGACCGGAGCTTTTTAACAGATTTTGGTGTACCGGCTAGAGTAAAGATCCTTGGAAATAACAAATGGAGACAGCTTCGCAAAAGCAGTGTCAGAAGAATGAAGTATTAAGAAGCGTGGTTCAGAAGCACCAGCGGCTGAAGGTGATGGAACAGTGCATTCGGTTCGGGCCCTCTTAGGGGGCCCGCTCAAAGGGTTTAAATCTGCTTTGCCCATGGAGATGCGAATATTCGGCTCCCGGCGGCCCCACCCACCACCGAGCCCAACAAGGGGACGTGCAACGCACGCCAGGGCTGACTGGGAGCTACACCATCACAGCCGAGCCAAACGAGAAGATTAATCCCGCCGACCCGGCTGATCAGTTGACCCTAGCCGGGGGAGCGCAAAGGAACCCACCGTCTAGTCGATTGCCTGAGTCCGGGCCACGACTGAGGCTCCCGTCTAGCATGAAGCAGGGGCCAAAGCAGTATATTGGGGACAGTACCTCGTCCCTCAACTGCCAGGTTCCCCCTTTCCAGCGACACGGGTCGCCGCACACGGCAAACGTGCGGCCACGCTGAGGGGGAAGATGGAAACCCTCGAAACATAGGGATCGCTGCGTGGACCGCTATCCCTGCAAAAGAAAGCAAAAACAGGAATATACTGCTAACACAAAAGACGGGCGAAACTGGTACAATAACAGAAAAGAACACAACTGGAACAAAATACAAACAAAGGCACAAAACGCAAAGAAACAAAACGTCTGGACGAAGACAGCACAGAAAGAAAACTGGCAGGGTAAGGAAGAACTAAACTGTAACACATGTGGCTCAGGCACCTCGGGGAAGCCACGACTTTCCCCGTACTTACCAAAAAGGTAAGCCCCTGAGGGGCTACCGGATGAAATGATTCAGGCAAACACGGTTGAAAGTTTTAAGAGAAAAATAGATGAGCAACTCGGTATTTTTGGCATTTGGGTTCCCCTCTGTTTACTATGATTAAGTCTTCATTAGGCGAGAATAACTTATGCCGTTGTATTTGATTTTGGACTTTTAAGATAGAGTTTTTCTTCCTCCATTTCATTTCATAATCATTTTTATGCTGTATGTTCTTTTACCGTATTTAGTTTCTGTTGACAATGGTCCGCATTCCATTATTAAGGTCTGCCCTTATAACGTTTAGTTGTTCTAATTTTTTTTATTTCTTTAGAGTTT
>JJRW01S0007153.1:19756-32039 GCA_001188405.1 Loxosceles reclusa | reverse complement strand
CCGGAACGTTCTACTCCGGAGAGCCGCTTTAACCAGTTAAGCTACGTCAACTCTTGTCTCTCGATGCTTATTTTTAAGTCTTTTGTGGGTGGGCATTACACAGGAGCGAAATTTCCAGGGAGTGAAATTTCCTAGGCACGAATTTAGCGGGACTGAAATTTCTAGGAAATCCAACTTTTAGGAAGCGAAATTACTAGGAATCAAATTAGCATGAGCGAATTTACCGGAAATCAAATTACCGGGGACCGCAATGAGAAATTTTACAGAAACTACTTACTGCAGTATGGGCACAGGAGCGTAGTATCTATGAAGTACTTGCGTGAAGCTCCTTCTTTACTTTGCTTGAAGTACTTCGGAAAGTCCATTCCCATTGACGCACAGTTCTCACCTTCTGTACCACACGATTTGCACTGTCCAGTTCTAAAGGCGTCAAGGTTCGAGCATTCTACAGCAGCGTAGTTGCAGTTTCCAGGATTAATTGTCGCTTTGTAATACTGTATAGACTGCGCGTGAAAGCATATGGTAAACAGTAACGTTCCGATACCTAGATGTAATATAGAGAAATATAATACAATATGCGCAACTGGTGACATTACACAAAGAAATCATATAGCGAAAACAAAAAAACAACAGGATATGGAGTATCATTTCTATAGCGAGTTATGATATTAATAAAAAAATAAATTTACCTTCACATGTGTGTGAACACATTCATATCTATTTTATAAACAAAAAGGTATAATTCGCTCATTTAAGCAAAAAAACGACGTGAAGCAATTAATAGCATTGCCTGTCGACATTCGATCATTTTCAAGACGAGTTTGTGCTTTATAGGAAAGTGAACTCACAAAAGACTTGTAGCGGTCATGCCGACGTTGCCATGGGAACCATTGTTTTCTTAACGAATCCGGAGTATGTGGCAGTCATGGCAACTCACTCTTTTCAACTTTCGCATACGAAAGAGAACGACGGATTCGTTAAGAAGCAGCTGAAGCGAACGGACCTATGTTCCGCGTCCGTAATGTATAACCGTGTTCTGGAATGTTCGCGTGTAACACAGTCGAGTAAATCTGAGTTTTGTAATGTTCTGTAGAATTATCGTACGCAAAAAAATATTAAATTATAACGAATTTCCACCTATGCATGGTTTGCTGTTCTTGCATTAGTGATTCGAACGACGTGCAGCATACCACATACATCTCGAACACACATCGCGAGCGGCGGCAGTGGTGACCCACAGACATACGACCCAACCAACTAACAACTCATCATGGTTTCTCATCGTGGTTTTTCTTAGCCTACGACCATCCTTGCTGTTTCTTCGAACCGCCTCACGGATGATCCTTAACAGTAGTGGTGTACCTTGGACTGTGAATGACAACATTCTGCGACTTCGCCGTCAGTGCAAGCCAAGTCCAGCCAAAAAGAATAAATGAATGGCGCGTGCATCACAGTGAATGGCGTGTGCATCATAGTGAATCTCGTGTGAAGTGAAGTGTTTCATACAGTGCATCAATCCTGTGCATAATATTTAGTTTTATTTCCATATTTGCATATATTTATTTCATCCGCATATTTAAGTAGAATACCAGCATTATTTTTTTTCTTTTCGAAACGAAAATTAATACTAGGTACAGTATTGTTATAAATTTGTCAATTGTTGTCTACACATTTTTTTATAAAATGACGGAACAAACAGATCTCCAGGCAGCCGCGGAAATAAATAGAATAGAATTGAGACTTCCTGCGTTGCCACCGATACTACATGCCCTCCGATTTCAAAGATTTCGAAGCAACACATTTTGCACTTTTCTCCCTATAGGTGGCGCGACACACGGGTAAAAACATTGCTATTTATTTATGCTTTTAGAAGCAGTTGATTGGAAACAATTTGGCGGGAGTATTCAAATTTTTGCCGTTGCCAATGGCAACGATAAAAGCATTACCCGTACCTCCTGCCATCTGGCGGTGGAAATTGTGAAAAACTGTTGCCGGGAAAATAACGGTCGCCGTTGGAAATCGGAGGGCATTTAGTAACGGTGGCAACGCTTCCTGCCTTTTGGCGAAATAACCGTTGCCACCGTTACTAATAGTATCGGTGGCAACGGAATATAACATTCCATTTTGGTTACTCCAATGCGATAGTGCATTCGAACTTGCAGCCATCTCACGCGAGATTTGACAAAATTTAATGCTCTCGTTGCTGCGATTGATGCTGATTCGTTAAGTTTTGTACTTGATTTAATATTTCAACCCCTGGATGAGGAAAGGAATATAGATTTGCCTAAAATGCTTATCGCAGAATTTAGAGATCCGGATAGCCAGATGTATGCAAAAACTACTATCTGAATTGCAACTTGAAGATGAAAAACCTAGTTTTTTACTGAGGCAAATGCGTGAACTTTCCGAAGGTAAAATTGATAACGAGTTTTAAAAAATATGGATGAGTCGCCTTCCCACTAACATGCAAAGCATTTTGTCAGTGAGTTCAGAATTTCTGACATAATTGGCACTCTTACGAGATGAGATTTCCGAAATTAACGTTGATCCATTCAGCGTTTCTGCGATTTAGCCAAATTGAATTGAAAAAAACTCCACACGAAAAGTGAACGAGTCAAACTGGTTAGCTCTACACAAAGAATAAATTAATGCCCCCGCAAAACAAGTTGAGCGCCTATCTCGTTTGGACCAAGTCGTCCACTAACCAGAGACGAAGGTTCTCATCCCGTTTTTCCCGATTCCGTCCAGAGTTTTTTCGCCCCAGCGTTGTGAGACAAGACCTTTGCCTACCTACGGCAAATTATCCGTCTGAATCAAGTGATATTTGCTTCTATCACAGAATATCCAGACTTAATATGCTGGTAAATCAGATCACCATGTTCGTTTAATACGAACCAAAAAAAACTGACTTAGACTGTCATTCCTAAGGGTAGAATGACTATTTATCGTCCACAAACAGACTGCATGTCTACGATCGACGAAAAAATCAGTGTTTCTTAGTTGATATAGGGAGTCACCTCTCTTCCATTTTCCCGTCCAAAGTAAAATACAAATTATCCCCAAAGTGTCTAGAACTTTATGCAGCTAATCAAGCGAATATTTCCGCGTATGGAACGAAACTAGTATTCCTTGATTTGGGATTACGACGAGCATTTAAATGGGAGTTTGTCATAACAGATGTCTCAACACCTACACTGTCTGGCCAAAAGCATCTAGAAACCCACCGGAAGAAGTGGATCTAGCCGGTGACGTAATTTGATGCGTAACCAACAGCGATAAAAGGGTGATAGTGATTTATCAGGTCATATGTATGTGTTTGTGAGACAATGAGTAACAGGAGTTTAGTGACATTGATCGTGACATTATAGTAGGATTCCACCTTTGTGGAAAATTACTTCGTGCAATTTCGGATCTTCTGCAGAAGCCAAAATCCCCTGTGAGTGATGTAATTGCGAAGTGAAAACGTCGCGGCAGTAAAACTGCAGAAAAACGAAGTGGCAGGCCGAAAACATTTAGTGAACTCAGCCGTAGAACTCTGAAAAGGTTCCTTACACAAAATCGCAAGTCCTCGTTGGTTGAAATCATTCAGAAGTTCCAAAGTTCGTCAGGCGTTAGTGCTAGCAGCAGGGCTGTTCGTCGAGAGTTACAAAACCTGGGAGGCCATGGTCGTGCAGCCGCTCACAAGCCAAACATCACTCCCCACAATGCGAAGCGTCGATTGCAATGGTGCAAAGCTCACTGTCATTGGACTGTGGACATGTGGAAAAATATTCTTTAGAGTGAATGAATCTCGCATTACAATCTGGTAGTTTGATGGCCGCGTCTGGGTGTGGCGGATGCCCGGCGAGAGCTTCTTAAGTGACTGCATTGTGCCGACTGTCAAGTTTGGTGGTAGCAGCACCAATTATATGGGGGTGTTTTTCAGGGTTTGGCCTGGGTCCCGTCATGCCTGTGGTTGGAAACATGAACTCTGAGATGTATGTGGACATTCTGGACAATGCTGCTCTCCCAACTCTATAGCAACATTTCTAGGAAGGCCTATTTCACGTCCAGCAAGATAACTGCTCCGTTCACACATCGAGACTTGTGCAGCCATGCTTTGACGATATGTGAGTTAAAAAACAGTACTGGGCTTCTCAGTGCTCTGATCTCAATCCCATAGAATACCTTTGGGCCGAAGTAGAACGCCGATTACGTCGCGAGCCAAACCGAGCATCCTCACTGCCAGCACTCACTTCCGCTGTGATGGACGCCTGGAGGACCATTCCTATGGACACCTATCAAAAACTAGTGGAAAGTCTCCCCAGACGTGTGCAGGCTGTCATCCATGCAAAAGGGGGACTAACATCATATTAATATATGCCTCAGGGCTCTCCGAGTCCGTAACACTGCGTTTTCGGATACGTTTGGCCTGGTAGTGTATCATTGGTGCAGATTTCTTGACGCATTTCGGCTTAGTAGTTGATCTTAAGAATCTGTTGTTGGATACATTGACTTCTTTACACGTGAAAGGTAATTTAATGCCTACTCATCAGCCCGCCGTCAAAATGATTGACAAGGAGAGCGAGTATCGTCAAATTTTGAGGAAATTCGCGGACATTACGAAACCATTACTGAAAACGAAATCTGTCTCTCTCTCGACACTGTTCACTACATTCAAACCGTCTGTCCGCGCATTAGATGTAAGGCACGACGACTCCATCCTAAACTTTATCAGGCAACGCAGTCTGAATTCTAGTACATGTTAGAGCAAGGTTTATTTAGGCCCCCAAGGGAGGGTCAACCCACCCAAGGGGGTGTCCGACGACTGCCTCCGCCCCGATCCGACGACGGATATTAATATCAGTACTAGCTCTGTTGGCTGTTCTGCTCCGGCGTTCAGCCAGCTTGGGTGAACCTGGTACCGAATTCTGCGGTTGAAGCCCTGGGCTCCTCTATTTCTGGGCTTCACAGCGGCTGGGCCGATAGTACCCTCATACGAGGCGTGGAGGCGGTGACTGACCTATGGTCTCGTCTAATATAAAGGCACTTAGGCAATCAAAAAGTAATTGGTCGTCAGCTTTGCATGTAGTTAAAAAAAGTTATTGATGGAGTTAGATCTGTTGGAGATTATTATAGACAGTTGAATGTTCGAACTGTTTCGTATTTTTACTCAATTCCTCATATTCAAGATTTTGCACCTTTGCTTCACGATAAGAGAATATTTTGAAAGTTGGATATATTGCTCGTTTATCACGAAATTCCGATATTTGAGCCAGACATCCCTAAAACTGCTGTGATAACGCCTTACGGTTTGTTAGAATTTCCAGTTTTAAATCCAGAACTTTGTTAAGTTGCACAGACATTCCAACGATTCATGCATGAGGTATTGCGAGGTTTGAATGTTTGCTGCCACAGTTACCTCGATGATATTTTGGGTTTATCAGAAAATGAATTCGAAAACAAAGATCATTTAAGCGAAATTTTCGAAAGACTCAGTAAGTACGGTTTGAAACTAAACATAGCAAAATAAGTTTTTGGTATAAGAGAGATCCAATTTCTTGGGACACTTGATGTCTAAAGAAGGTACACGCTCACTAGCCGACAAAGTCTCGATGCCATCTTAAATTACAAACAACCAGAAATGGTTAAAGGTCTTCGACGGCTCTTAGGACTCATGAATTTCTACAGGAAATTCCTTCCGCATGCATCAGACACTCAATCACCATTAACCAAATTTTTGAACGGAGCAATGAAAAACGATAAAAGTAAAATAAATTGGACAACACAGGCTGTAGGTGCATTTAATCAGTACAAAACAGACCTCGCTAATGCAACGCTCTTAGCTCATCCTGCTCCTGATGCAGATTTAGTTCTGTAAATAGATGCTTCCGCGTATGGCATCGGTGGAGCTTTGCACCAAATAAATGATAATCACCTGCAGCCACTTGCATTTTTCTCCCGTAAGCTTTCTCCTACTGAAGCTAAATACAGTGCTTACGACAGAGAACTTTTAGCAATTTATGCCTCTGTGAAAATATTTAGGTATATGCTCGAAGCATGACATTTCACAATATATTCACAGATCACACAATTATTTCCGCATTCAAACAGAAATCTGAAAAACTAACGCCCACACAGTTTAGACAGCTAGATTTCAACTCTCAATTCACAACTGATGAACAACAATTCACAACTGATCAACAACAATTCACATAGAAGGTCATGTAACAATGTCTCTGCGGATTTTCTTTCCAGGATAAAAACAGTTCCTATGCTTTCAGCTATAAATTATTCCGAGATAAAATCTGCACAAAATAACGATGCCGAATTGCAGGCCCTCAAGAGTAATAAGTAACTCACTATATCACCAAAGCAGTGTTACCTGACACAAACATTAAAGTGTTTTGCGATATTCCAACCGGCAGGAGTAGATCATACATCCCGCCTAAATTCAGAAAGCAAGTCTTTGACTGTAAACACAACTTGTCACATCTTAGCATACGATCCACTGCAAATTTCTGTGGCCGTCGATCAATAAAGATTGTAAGATGTGGACAAGACAATGCCTAGCTTGACAAAAAGCCAAAATTCATTGTTACTCGTCAACATCTTTTTATCGTCTTCGACAACAAACACTAGGATTCGACCGTATTCACTTAAACGTCATAGGCCCGCTTCCATCTTCTCAAGGTATTAGTAACTGTCTAACGTGCATTGATCGGTTCACAAATTGGCCGGAAGGGATAATGATGGAAGACGCCACCGCTACGTCAGTCGCTTATGCCTTTCTCTCTGGATGAATAGCCAAATTTGGTGTCCCATCAAAGATCACAGCAGATCAAGGGCGCCAATTTGAAGCATCGCTTTTCAAATTGCTCACAAATCTCCTCGGTATTGAGAGGATACGAACAACAAGTTACCAACCACTGATCGATGAGTTTCACCGCCCTTTGAAAACAGCGGTCAAGTGCCACGCAACGCAAAGATGGATTGAGATTCTCCCTCTCTTTCTACTCGGTTTCCGATCAACGATTAAAAATGCTGCCAGCAGAAATGGTTTTCGGCAGCTCTATTCGACTACCTGACGAATTTTTCCAAGCTTCAAAACCAGATGCAGATCCTAAAAAATTATTAAAACGACTTGCGAACTACGATACGAAAGTTGCAAGTGGTAATCATTATACACAAAGGTAATCAAATAATATTTGTGCACAAAGTTTTAGAGTCTTTTTCTCACGTGTCCATTTGTAACGACTCCGTACGCAAGCCGCTTCAAAAGCCTTAATATAAACCGTTTGAAGTGCTTTCTCGAAATAACGAAGTGTTTAAAATTAATGTGCGTGAGAAAAAGAGGAACATTTCTATCGACCGACTAAAACCTGCTTTTCTTGCTGCTACAGATGATAATTCTGTACCAATTCATAGATCCTAGCAGTTTCAAGATCTTGCTACGCAATAAGACGTTCCCAAACATGATAAGCAGACTAGCCGGTTAGGCCGATGAATGCATTTTTCGAACTTCTCCGTTCCCGAACACAATCATTGGGGCGGAGTGTGTGGCGATAATGCTGACGTTGCCATGAAAACCAATGTTTTCGGAACGAATCCAGAGTATGTGGCAGTCATAGCAACGCTGTCATGGTAACGCATTCTTTTTAACTTTCGCTTACGGAAGAGAATGAGGGATTCGTTGACCAGCAACTGAAGAGAATGTTCCGCGTCCGTAATGTAAAACCGTGTTTTCGAGTGTTCGTGTAACGCAGTCGAATAAACTTGTGTTTTGTAATGATCAGTTTCAATTATCGCACGTAAAAAATAAGAAAGTTATAACTGTTACGTGTAACTGGTCCTTAAAAATATTTAAACAAACAACAAACTAAACTTGTCAGAATGGCAAACCAAACAAAATTAAAGCACAAATAAGGACGTGAGATCAATTTTTAAGAATACGAGCCAAGTTTATTGAAAATTAATTAAAAGAAAATAATAAACAAACATTAACAAAATGTAATTACTAGATTTCGAAATTTAACAAATCAGCAAATTTGCAAAGACATCAAATAAAGCAAACGCTATATACACAAACTGACAGCTACGATAATACAAAGCTCTGATTTTACACAGAACGAATAACCTGGCAATTAAACACGTTATTTTCATTAAACACAGCCTGTTAAAATTACGCTTTACACAAAAATAAAAATAACCCAAAAAAGGGGGAAAAGCTGTTTACGTTTTGCCTTATTTTCGGTGCGGATGATTAGAATATACTACGCAGCCCTCTTTTTAGACCGCTACCGCAATTTCCGACACACAACCACCAACTTCACCCGCTAAGGGGGCAAAATAAGACAAATTACTCACCCATTTCGCCAACCATACCAGGAAACAGCTCAAAATGTCCAAAACAGTCGATTAAAAATCTGCTGATTATTTTAACTATCGAAAGCCTGACCCCACGCAAACCTTCGACTTTACTTGACGGACAACGCCTCCCACCGAGGAAAACCGTCAACCCAAAATCTCCGTACAATCACGAGTTGAAGCGTCGCCCAGAACAGACAGAGAGAAACTACTCAGTTACACACGAGCCTCCCTTTTTATGCAGCGACGGAATTTTCTGGAACCCTGGTGCGGCGCAAACATCACGTGTTTTTCTAGCATTTTATACACCGCCTCCCTGCCCTCCGTTTTGATTCGATGACGCATTTCTCAGGGTCACATTTCAGAAGCATAATAGCCAACGAATATCTCCCACTTCTCCATTCGCCGAGCGTAACTTTCCTTTTACAAAACAGATGGCGTTAGCAGCAATTGTTTCATAACGAATTTCCGCCTATATATGGTTATCTGTTCTTGCATATGTGATTCGAACGACGAGTCGCAGACCACATACATCTCGAACACACATCGCAAGCGGTAGCAGACTGTCTCCTCGAGTTATTTTTCATGTAATTCCCTATAGAACGGTTAAAGGAAACGCTTCGAAATGCGCTACGTGCACTGTTAAAATTTAAGATCAAATTATGGTTAAGTAACCGACAGCAGTCCCTTTATACTCATTAACGATAATGTTACGGTTAATGAGGAATATTTCAGAATTACGGTTATTCAACCATATTTTACCAAAACAGCTAAAACGCTGTAATATTTCATGTTTACGGTTATTGAACCGTAATCTACAAAAATAGTTTAAAACCAGTTATATTACATATTTACGATGACAACAATCTTATCGTAAACTATAAGAAAAGTAAAACAGCATTCCCTATTAC
Organism: Loxosceles reclusa; assembly: GCA_001188405.1. NCBI lineage: Eukaryota > Metazoa > Arthropoda > Arachnida > Araneae > Sicariidae > Loxosceles > Loxosceles reclusa. Next base: position 22,782 of record JJRW01S0007153.1, on the reverse strand, counting down.
TGATTTAAATTTCACTAATTTTTTCTCTTCAGTAATAGAATTGCTCAGTAGTTTTACGATTAGACTAGATTTTTTCAATAAACACAGAAAATAACCGTTAAAATGCTGTCTTTTAGATTTTTTCTTGATAGAACGTTTTAACAGTGTGTGCTTGTTGTGTAAAAATACAGGTCTTTCACACCTTTAGGATAAAGAGACAGTTACAGTCTCTTATTTTTCCAGTTGGAAACAAATTGCACTGAGATTTTATGGTTATCAGACAGTTTTTCTTAGTAGAAAATGAGCATTTAATCGTTAAATGTGTGTTTCTTTAGAGAGTTTTTTAACAATGTAAGAGCCTTCCGAGGATGGCCGTTAGGTAAGCAAAGGCCCACCTAAAGATACTACTCGGACCGCCGTTACTGGGTTTTCAAATTCACCTTGGAAAAAAAGGTTTCAACAGTTTGTTTCCCATAGTATGACAGAAAGTGCAGAAAATTTTCAGTATTTCACCAACCATAATCATAACCAGGTGGTTTATGCTGCACCGCCTTGCCCCATCAAGAATGCGTCTTGGTGCAAGTACGTCGAACGCTCGTCCTTTTTCGATGTCATAAATTTCAAACGGAACTACGGAATGCACAATCAAATGAGACACTAAATAGCACAGTGACTTCCAAATAGTACACGAATAGTGATTACATTTATGCTATTGTTAAGCCAATCGCTAGGTGTCTTCGAAGTTCCCCGATTCAGGGTATTCTGCAGCATCCGATTAACTATAAAAGTCAGTTGAATACTGTTGTGTTAAAATTAACAGTAAAATGAAGTTCAGCAATAAGCACTAATGATCGCTATTGTCTTTTCTTTTTAATCATAAACGCTCTTCTGCGAATTATCATTTAAGAATATGTGGGAAGAAACGAAACTGCGATGAGATCATTAAATGACGAAAGAAAGAAAGGTCTGGGTCATGTTCTCTAAGGGAACAGCATAGTCAGATTGTGCAAGGTCCCCTCCCCTGCGAGAGACCTCCAAAATAAGCTGCCAAGATACACATTGACGTAGCTTAACCGGAACAGCGGTTACTCTAGAGATGACAGATCCTTAGGTTCGAATCCCAGCGTCGACAAAATGGGAAAGGTTTTTTTGACAATGGAGTCCGCACTCACGAACTTACACTAGTGGCCAAGGAACCAACCGTTATGTTCACCATTCGAGGTCAGGTCGGCGTGTTGATCTCTCTCTCAAGTGTGGAGGATCTAAAGTTCCACCCACGAAACACCTGGAAAATAAGCTGCCCAGACACACGTCAGCGTAGCTTAAACGGTAAAGCGGTCACTCTAGAGATGACAGACCCGTTGTTACAAATTCTGGCGTCGACAAAAATACAGTTTTCATTACAATTGGTCTACGAATAAGAGAAAATAAAGAGATTTACACTCATCGTAGATCTTCACAATGTCGATATCGTGTAGATATTTCCAAATGCCATCAATTCAGGAGACACTGATCTGATTCATGTTTTCTCATGGATTCTACTTGCAAAATATACCCCGAAAATGACAGCATCGAATCGAAACATCTTTGGTTACCTGGGAGATGCTCTATGGGAAGTGAAAACCTGATTTTTTTATTTGGGGTGGGAGTTGTATATAATGCCTAAAAATGTGTTTAGACAATTCTGGGATAGCACATTATATAAGTGAAATCGGGAAGGATTTCATTTGAGAATGAAATATAGCTACTAGGACGGTAAGAAACACCAAACTGGGTTACAAATACAAAAAAAGAGTCATCAACAGACAGAAGCACACCATGGCTGACCACGTCAAGAATCCATAAAACTCCGGAGACCCTCTCCGTCGACATGCATATATTAGCATAAATTAGGGCACAGAGTTTATTCGTCACACACACAAAAAATACGCAAGAAATAAAGGAACTACAATCACATGAAGCAACTATATACAAAGAAAAATATGCACACATCTACCCATAAAATCGCGGAGACCTTTACAGTCGTTGTATGCATAACATTAGCATAAATTACAGAATAGTGTACCCTTATCGAATGAAAAGAATACACAAGAAATAAAGGAACTAAAATCACATGGAGCAGCTATATACAAAGAAAAATATACACACATCTACCCATAAAACCCACAAAATCGCGGGGACCTTTTCCGTCGTCGTATGCATAGTGTACCCTTACCGCATGAAAAAAGTATACAAGAAATAAATGATTTAAAATCATATAAAACAATCATGTACCACGAAAAATATGCACAAACACATCTGCCCATAAAACCCATAAAATTGCGGAAATCATTACCGTCGTCAACATATGGAATAAACACATTATCGAAACTAGCCTAGTACCTCAATTACGAAACACGGTCCCGCCGTCACAACGCACGATAAATAATAACATGGCAAACTCCAAAGAAATAAAAAAACAAGTACATCCAAACATACAAGAGAACAAAAACACAATCACCCCATGATGGGGCAACGGCTTCATCGTCAATAGAAGTTAAACATGATGAAAAAACGTACAGAAAGAAAAAAGATAATAATTAGGACAGGAAAGCGAGAAAACGTTAACGACCTTCCAAGGGAAAAAATTACCCATACCCCAATATAACGCATAAGATATTCTCAACTGATGAAGATTTAAATCCAAACTAATCAAAGCAAACAGGAGGAAGCAAAAATTGGCGTTAGACACAAATACTGAGATATTCATCTATTTTCTCTTAAAACTTTCAACCGTCTTTGTCAGAATTACCTTTTCGCCAAACTATTCCAAATGTTAGCCAATCCATTATATAAAGGCTCATGCTGTAATGTACTAATATTCCCTCCCCTCACTAATATCGGTTAACATGCCTGCGCAAACGCGAAACATGGAACTAACCGTCACTGCAAACCGCCACCTTAACAGAAACGAGTCAGAAGACGTCACAAAACTGTGGCGCATTGAGCAGATAAAAAGCCCAGCAGCGGAAGAAACGAGGCCTTTTTTTATTAAGGTTTCCCGCTCT
>JJRW01S0007137.1:24165-34660 GCA_001188405.1 Loxosceles reclusa | reverse complement strand
ACACATCACTCATATTTATTTTGCTTCTAACAGAACTCTGTAGTGGGAATTGTCAACATTCAAAGAACACAGATGGGTTCCCGGAGGCTTATGTTGTTAAAAAAAAGAAATTAGTTATTTGCCACTGAAGGTAACATTTCTTTTCCTGAATTAAATATACGTACCTTCTGCTTAACCTGACTGTATGACGCCTTCGGCATTAAGAGGAGTAGAGCAGTTGCTTAGCGCTCCGGCAGACTTGATGCTCGAGTTCGCCACTTCGAGTCCGAAACATCGCTTATATTTATTATTCCGCTTTGCCAATTGATGACATTCAAAGAAAACAGGTGACTTTCCGAAAGCTTATTGGCATTTAGAAGCGCGTTGTTAAAAATAACCGAAATGAAACATGATGAGAAATATTTACTTAAATCCGAAATATTATAGATAATATTGCAGACGGTGGAAAGGAAAGACATTAATTAAAGTAAACTTCATCATGTTATCCAAAGGAATTATGTCTTCCTTAAGGTAAACATTCAATGAAAGAGTTCTGAGTTCTTTCTCTAGCACACCGTCACACAATTCGTCTTTTCTTTAATGACTCCTAAATCTTTAAGTCCTCGTTTTGATTACTCAACGCAGGTGCGACACCGAGTAAAGATTATCCCTCCCGTCGTCGTCCGCCGCATAATAAGATGCGCGAAAACAGGTACTTGATGCAGAATTCGGGAACTACTCGTCCAACTAGATTATTTCGCATTCGAATGTCTCGAAAACGTTCGGCATAAACGTGGCCTGGCATTGTTTCTACACGGGGCGTATTATCCGGGTAAAACTCATTTACATTGCCACGCGTAATTTAAATAATGCATTATTCATCTCCGGCATTCCCCAATTAGCACTCGCACCATTTTACTAGCTGCTTTAATAGATCAAGTTTCTCCCCATTTGGCACCAGAAACCTCTGGGATGAACCATTTCAATTACTTCGCGGGAAATCCTCTCTCACCGATATTGTATTACCTCATGGATAGCCATCGAGGCGCATGTCGAAAACGTGTCCCTCTTGCAACGTTAGCACTTGTGACAAAAGTGTATTATGGAAATGCCGTACTTCTGCAAAGGAAGGATTTTCTGAAAGTACAGTCATTTGAAGACCCTTCAACATCAATTTAAGACAACTACTGATAAACACACTTTCACATATTTTACACGAAAGTTCCCGAATTTTATCTTAAAGTCATTATTGTAGTTCGAATGAAATTTTAAGACGAGTGGTTCCTAACCGAAGTATGTATTTAATGCAAATTACACTTCGCTGATAATTAAAGCTTATATTAGTAGACGGAAAACCTTATGCGAAAGCAATTATTTATTACAGAACGCGGGCATTTTTTAAGCGCATGTTTTTCTGTGTGAACCTCGACGAGTCTGGTCGCCACTTACGATACCCATCCACCTCTAGATCATTCTGTCCTTTGAAGTCCGGCCACCACCTTTCCGTGGCAACCTCGACGAGTCCGTTTGGACGAAGTTTATTTTAATTAATGTCTTTCTTTTCGAGCGTCTGCACGACAGTGCTTGGTTTGAAATTAACCAACCGAGATTTTGTTTCGGCGGCAGAGGCTCGGTGGTCTTGTAAATGCTTTTTTTCCAGATAGAACAGATCAGTAGAGGAGTGGAGGGTTGAAAGTTTGTCGTTAACTATATTGTTACGTGTTACTGGACGTTAAAAATAGTTAAACAAATAAACAAAATGAGTTCATCCCATAATGGCAAACCGAACAGAAATAAAACACACTGAAATAAAAGCGCTAGGTAGATTTTTGGATATACAAGCTGGTTTATTACAGCAGTTAAACAAAAAGAAAAATAAACAAACATAAAATAGAAGTAATTTTCACATTACAAGACTTAACAGTAATTTGAAAAATTACCAGATTTTCATAGACATTGAATAACGTAAAAGTACTGCCCACCTAAACAGAAAATTATGACAAATACAAATCTCTGATATTGAACAAATAATAAAAGAAAACGAGATAGATGTTTACACAAGAAATTTGTACTTTCTTCTTCTTATACCGAACGTAAATTACAGAAATTCAGCAAACACTTATACACATACTTGTATTAGAAATAAAGCGGGCTAAAATTGCACACAAAATAAAAATAAGGGGAAAGCTGTTTGCTCTTTTCTACAGCGTCGATAACCAAATCTACGGTACGCAACTGTATTTCAATCTTCACCGTAGTTAGAACAAATCGATTACAACTCGCGCAGGAGAACGAAATAAAATGATGTCACTCACGACTCAGCCTATAATCCGAAATCAGTTCAATACACCCAGCCCGCAATAAAAAATATTTGAAATTTGCACAGATTGTAGCACAGCCAAAAGCTTCGCTTCCTCTATTCCACTGCAAAGAAGACGTTACCCGAATTATCTGAAATCACTCGCAGAAAACACGCCGTAAGATCACACTCCTAAATGCACCAATACGAGCAATTCTTCTGATAACCTCGAAAGACAAAAATCATTTATCTCTGGATGAACGCAGAAAAAAAATCATCCAATCGGTTGGTCAGAAAAATCCGCAATAATTACGTTCGCTTCCCTTTTAAAGGGGATGATGATGATGACTGGTGTTTTATGGCTCAAGAACCTAGTAAGATCATATTGTGCCAATAACGGGATGAACACGAACAAGATGAAAACAAACACACACACACACACACCCATGTCGGCCAGGTCTCGAACCCATGCTCCTCAGCATAGTAGCTCGTCACCGGTACCACTGCGACAGTGGAGTGGCACCTTTCAAAGTAGGAAAATAATTTTCGAGTAGTTTGTTGAAGGCGAGAAAGCAAAAGAATGTTCTCGTGTTTTCCCTTTTGTTCTCGGAGCGCTGACGTAATAGCCATAAGTTTCTCTCTATTTTCTTCTCGCTTCTGGCGCATGCGTAGAACAACCTACCCGATTGCCACACATTTATGCGTCACCAGATGGCGTTAGCAGTACAGAACAATTCACTTTCGTATTTTCATTTCAGATGTATGCAAGAAGCTTCTAGAAAGTCATATTTGCTACTGTTCCGTGTTTTAACTATGACTATGGTGGAGCGGGATCAGGCATCGCTAAACGTGCGTGGACAATTACGACACGAATTTCCATTAGGGACCCAAATAATTGCTCCTTGAACGATAGATCTAAGAAGGACGTTATTTCACATGTTAACACCATTATAGGATGAAAAATTAAGATTCAAGGATGATACAAGATGTTAAAAATAACTCAACGATGGTTTAACCTGCGCTTAGTTGAACATGTTTTTTCAGTGACAAGTGGTTAGTAAGAGAGGAAAGACAGTTGTTTCTTCTATGGTGTAATGTGCACCCACAAATGGCTTCAAAATAAGCACACAGTTACAGCGTCGGCGTAGCTTAACCGGTAAAAGCGGTTCCTTCGGAGTTGAACGTTCCGGGTTCGATTCCCGGCGTCGACAAAAAGTGAAAATTTTTCTTTACAAATGGCTCCCGAATTTAGTGATTCACACTAGTGGCCAAGGACCCAACCGTTAGGTCCACCACTCGAGGTCAGGTCGATATCCTGACCTCTCTTTACAAGTGGGGGAGGATGTAATGTCCACCCACAAATAGCTTCAAAATAAGCACACAGTTACACAGTTACGGCGTAGCTTAACCGGTAAAAGAGGTTTCTTCGAAGTTGAACGTTCCGGGTTCGATTACCAGCGTCGACAAAAAGTGAAAGTTTTTCTTTACAATGGTGAATACCAAAGTTGATAGCACATTACTGAGCAACAGTTTTTCAAGTTACAAAGAGACTGTCAGAGTCATGGTTTGGATACGTCGTTTTTTCCATAAGTGTCGACACCCAGAAAAGTTAAAACGTGAACTTTCCGTGCACAAATTAAATATAGCTGAGAAACAAATTGTTCGAGTGATGCAACTAGAAGCTTTTGAAAGGATAAATGACAAACGTCAAAGTGCTCTTAATCCTTTTTATAAAGAAGGAACCATCAAAATGAAAACTGTATTTAGAAGGGGCGATATTGCAGATTTTAGAATACCAGCAATTTTACCAGGTGAACATCCAATTGTGAAGAAATTAATAATGGAAGAGCGTGAGGAAAAGTGGTCATGTTGGAGTGTCTCGCAACTTTTTAAGAGAAATATTTTGGTTAATCTGTTGCCGAAGACAAATTCTTTCGGTTATAAGGACATGTATTGTTTGCAGACGACATTCTGAGAAAAATGTTAATCCACAAACCGCTCCAAACCCAGTTTAAGATGCTACAGTATTTCAAGTTACTGGTGTGGACTTTGCAGGTCCTGTGATCCTAAGAGCTAAAAGTAAAGTGTGAATTTTCCTATTCACTTGTGCTGTATAATAAGCTGTACAATTCGAACTTGTGATATCGTTATCAACCGGGACGTTTTTTCACCCATTTCAACGTTTTTCTTGCTCGAAGGGGAAAACCTTCAACTATATACGGTAACAACGGCACGGACTTCACAGGAGCTGCTAGGGATCTAGCTTCAATTGATTTCGATCAAGTTGTTCTTGAGGAAAGTGAAGAACGCATAATCTGGAAGTTTATCGCTCCTGGTGCTCCATGGTGGAGAGGATGGTAGGAGCGTCTCTTTGGCCTGATGAAACTAATCCCAAAGAAGTTGGTGAGGTGAGCGAGTTTAAGCTACAAAAAGATATTGTCTTCCTTATGTAATTATGAAGCTATCCTGAATGACAGACCACTTACAGTTGTGGACATCCGAAGCTGATCTTAGCGCAATAACTCCAATCAGTTTCCTGAAGGAAATCAGAGATAGTTAGGTACCGGAAGTTAACTTGGAAATTTATTCAAACAGATTGCGGTGGGCACTAGAGTATATTCAACGTATACGTGAAGCATTTAGGAAGAGATTTCGCCAAGAATATTTGGGCGCACTTAAAACAAGACAGAAGAGTTTAAAGTTTATTAGTGTTAAACCTGAAGATATTATTCTTGTTGGAAATGAAGAGAAAAGAAGGTTATTATGGCCACTTGGACGAATAGTAGAGTTAATGCCTGGTGCAGATGGAGTTGAACGGCGAGCGGTTGTGAAAACGCATAAGGTAGAAACAATCAGAGCTTCACGAAGCTTATATCCGTTAGACGTATCTCATTCAGAGATTAGCACCTCAAGAGATGAGAGTGTACATCAAGAGATAGATAATTGTGCTTTTTACTTGTTCAAGGCGAATAGTTAAACCGCCTATGAAACTGTCCTTATAGAATTTTGTTATGCGATTAATTGATAAGTGTCATGAATATCTTGTGTATTTTAGAAATTTTCAATGTGTTGTAATAACCTTTTTGTTATTTTGTTTCATGTTGTCATGTTGGATTCTAACTCTTTAAGTTTGAAACCAGCTAACTAAGTATATTGAGCACATTGATCCAACATACAATCTAAAGTTTTTGACTGTTTATTCTCACAGTTATTAAAACAAGCCTCAGTAGCTTTACGTGATTTCGTCGAACAAGTTCGTTTCGAAATGATAATTAATCCCTGCAATTTGCAATGCTAACTAAACATAAAAATTCCCTTTTTTTTTTTAATTCCCGTTGCTGTACGAATTAAACCCCAATATAAATACACAATTCCAAAATGCTATAACTAATTTAACGAAGTTAAATTAAGTTGAGAGCCAATTTTAAAAGTTTAAACAAACTTTGTTTATTTTTAAACAATAACGAGCAATTTACAATTCAATTTACTTAGTGCAAGACTGGCACTTAAGTTTCTGTGAGACTTTGCAATTTTCAAATATTAAATGTATGCAAGAATACACTAAAACACTTCAATTCAATAATCAATAAGCCTACTAAAACTTAAAGGCTTAATTTTATAATACACAGAATATAACACTTATCTGATCCTGCAATGCTGACCAAGTGTTGTGGCTGTGTACACCTTTATTAACTTTTAACTACACTAATTTAAGTGTATCTTTAATTTTAATAACTTTCTCCTTTCTTCTCGAATACGAGAACTTAATCTTACTTTTGCGCCGGCTCACTTTTGGAGCTTTTTCGGACGCTTAAGTTTAAGGGAAGGTTTTTACCTTCTTATCAATTTTAAACGGGCAAAATTTCCTGTCCGTAGAAATCTAGATTCTGACTGGTGTACAAATCCGGTATCGCTTATCCTTAAGTGTCAGGAACCACCAGCTTGGGAACGTAATAAAAAATGCCTCGCAACAGGCTTTGCTGGGGTTTTTAAAGAGCTCGTTGCGCCACGTAACTTCGTAACGTTTCCCTCATCTGCATTTTTGTTCAGGTGGTGGTTGAATCGATGAAGATTAGTACCGTGTTTCGCGTTTGCGCCGCATGTTAGACTCGAGGTTAGCAAGGTAAAGGAATTAGTACATTATAATGTATGAGTTTTGTAATTTGTAAGTTGATTCTTCATCACCAACCTAGGAGGGAAGATGTTCCATATTTGTAAAGTTTTTCCAGCCTCGTTGGCAACAGAGTTATTGTTGTTTCTTTTTTTTAGTGTCAACAATGGCGGAGTACGAATCAGTTGCCATTGCCTTTCGCTCAGAACTTTCGTGTTCAAAATTGAGGTTTTTATAATGTGTTTGAGTTTTATTAAAGTTAAGTTGAGAGTAGCATCCGCGTCCAGTATTATTTTGAAACAATATTCGAAGTCAGAAAGCTTACTGGCGACAACGTCTATTGATTAGACGTTTCGCAATTGCATTCATTAGTAGAATTTATCGATCTAAACTCATCATTTGATTTAGCATCACAAATTGCAATTATTACTAAGCGTAGCAATTTCCGTATAAATGGTTATATACAATCGTTTCTCACTCCGGCCCTCGTTAATGAAATGTTAAAGATAAATTCGGACACACGTTGTCTAAATTACTACAAGAATTTGAGTCCCATACAGAGGCGGTGTCAATCCATTCCGGTTTCATTTAACATTCTTACAGCTGATTTGCAAAACCATCTCTTTAATGGCATATAATATTCTATTTTTGCCGACAATGTTGCAATTTAGTCTTTAAACCCTGTTACTATCATTCATATATCGCCGTTTGAAGATACCCATGAGAATATACTAGACTTTTGGAAGTTTTGGGGTATCTGATTTTCCCCTTGAAAAACAGTTGTTCATCCAGTTTTGCGGTCTCATACTTTTCAATCTCAATTAAATATAACGATATGAAATAAGTTAGTTAATATTGTCACGATCAATCGCTTTTTTTAAAGGTGTTTCTTTTGATTCATAACTATCGTGTAAAGTCATACACTGACTGGCGAAACGTATCCGGACACCCACCGAAAGAAGTGGATCTGGCCGGTGATAAAATTTGATGCGTAACCGACAGCTATGAAAACGGTGGTAGTGGTTTGTCAGGTCATGTGCTTGCGTTTGTGAGATAATGAGTAAGTCAAAGGAGCTTAGTGACTGATCATGGCATTGTAGTGGGATTCCACCTTTGTGGGAAATCCGTTAATGCAATTTCGGACCTTCTACAGAAGCCGAAATCCACTGTGAGTAATGTAATTGTTAAGTGGAAACGTCTCGCGGCAATGAAATTGCAGAAAATCAAAGTGGCAGGCCGAAACAAATTAGTGAACGCAGCCGTAGAACTCTGAAAGTTGCAAGTCCTCGTTGGTTGAAGCCACTCAGGAGTTCTAAAGTTCATCAGGCCTTAGTGATAGCAGCAGGACTGTTCGTCGAGAGTTACAAAACCCGGGATTTCATGGTCGTGCAGCCGCTGACAAGCCGTGCACATCACTCCCCAGAATGCGAAACGTCGACTGCAATGGTGCAGAGCTCGCAGTCATTGGACTGCGGACATGTGGTAAAATGTTCTTTGGAGTGATAAATTTCATTTTACAATCTGGCAGTATGATGGCCGCGCCGGGGTGTGGCGGATACCAGGCGAATGCTTCTTAAAGTGACTTAAATTGTGCCGACTTTCAAGTTTGGTAGTGGCAGCATCATGGTATGGAGGTGGCCTGGGTCCCGTTGTGCGTGTGGTTGAAAACATGAACTCTGAGATGTATGTGGACATTCTGGACAATGTTACTCTCCCAAATCTATGGCATTATTTCGGGGAAGGCCCGTTTCTCCTTTAGCAGGATAACTGATCCATTCACACATCGAGACCTGTGCAGCCATATTTTGACGAAATGGGTGTTCAAAAACTGGACTGGTCTTCTCAGATCTCTGATATCAATATCATAGAACACCTTTGGGACGAAGTGGAACGCCGATTACGTCGTCAGCCAAACCGAACATCCTCACTGCCAGTACTCATTTCCGCTGTGATGAACGCCTGGAAATCCATTTCGATGGCCATCTATCAAGAACTTGTGGAATATCTCCTCAGACGTGTGCAGGCTGTCATCGATGCAAAAGAGAGATCAACATCAAGTTAATATATGCTCCAGAACTCTCCGAGTCCGTACCACTGGGTGTACTGTTACTTTTGGCCAGATAGTGTATTTCAGAAATCTGTAGTAACACCAGACATCATCTCAATGTTGTCTTGCTTTTCCAGGAAATCTTGAAGGTGCATCAGCTCCTTCAATTCCTCTGGAAATCATATATTATTTCTAAACTACTAGTTACTCAATATTTCTAACTCTTTCTTCCACATTAAAAACTGAAATTGAATGCATACAGTCAGTAGCTCTCCGTTTAGCTTTAGGCATTTCTATATTTGCATCTTGTCCTTTCATGGCAGTTGAATAGACTAGGATATGCCGCTCCTGAAATTCCGCAGTTTTGTTATTATTGACCTTTTATTTACTCGAATATAGATCAAGTCACCATCTGATCTATTCATGCGTATTTTTATAACTCAATAACAAGCTTTTCAGTCGCTCATTTATTCCCGAATCCATCCAAAGCGAAATCAATTATATCTTATACACTTCCTTATCCTGAGCCTTTTTTTGGATATAAAATCTTCCTATTAACTATATTCCCATGTGGTTCCTTTCGCTTATTCAAAGACAACTTACCTGAAACCAATCTTCTTCAATCTGCAATGGAACATCACGGTAATATTACATTACGCACTAATGTTCCTCGATAATTGTAGGAAAAGCTACTTTTGTTATACGTGCAATTAACACTCCAGTAAAGTTTCACATACGTTCATGCACCTATTTTTCTGAAACAGATGTTGGAAGCATAAGCTTTCTTCCTTATATTTATTCTCGGAGTCCCTAATCACATTTGTGTTGATTCCTGAACATTCTAATATTCATGGAAACGAGCTGGTGGATGAATTCACTAAATCTGCCCATTCTTCAGGTTCGTTAATGTGATGTAGATTCTTTTCACAGTACGATAAAACATTCTACTTCACGGAACGTTGTAAAGATTTCGTCTGAGACGTTGGTCCACGCCACTTCCTTCAGAAATCAATTTGATCCCGTTTCTCGTGCTTACATCGAATTGCATGTCCCACATTCGGCAGAAACACTTCTTAATATGTTGTGTCTAGGAGTAGCTTTGACTAGAAACACCTTGTACAGGATCCGCAGCACGATCTAGCATACACTACCTTCCAACAAGCAATTGGTTACCTTTGCAAACGATGATAGGTGCGATCCGGATACACGTCACGCCCGTTGCTGGTAAATAACCTGTGGAAAACGACAACGCCATCAGTCGCAAGCAAGGTGTCGTGCAGTTCGAAGCTTTCTGATTTTGAGAATTCAGAGAAATGGCCAATCCATAAATGGCATATCCAGCGAGCTGAAGTACCCAACGTCGACAGTGGCCTACATGATTCGCAAGTGGAAGGTGAGCGGTGATTTTTGGAATGTGCCCCGACCCGGCAGACCCACGAAACAGGGAGTTAAGAGACCGACGGGTGCTGTCCAGAGACATTCGGAAGAACTGCACCCAATAGATGGCCCACATCTACGAGGAGTTTCAACAGGCATCCAGAAGTGTTGTTTTGATGAATACCCTTTGTAAGGAAGTCCATTTACTGGGTTTACATGGGCGTGCTGCCGCCCACAAACCTTTCATAACCAAGTTCGACAGCACTGCGCGGGTGTAGAGAACATCAACAGTGAACCGCTAAACAGCGGAAACAGGGTCTCTGGAGCGATGAATCAAGGTTCACCCTCTACCGTTCGGATGGCAGGGTCTGGGTTTGGTGTCAGCCTGGAGAACGCCTCCTACAGGAATGTATCGTACCCACAGTGTATTTCCACGGAGGTTAGTTATGTTATGAAGAAGTTTCTCCTAGTATGACCTGGGAACCTTGATCGCCATTCCTGGTACACTCAACGCATAGGACTTCCGCACCATCTTGGATGACCACGTGCTTCTTACGTTGTGGCAGTTTTACGGGATGGACGCATGTCACTTTCAGGACGACAATACCAGCTGTCAAGTTGCTACGTCCACCCTCACCCCTCCCCCCTACCCTCACCCCTACACTCCTTCCACCACTATCAC
>JJRW01S0007112.1:48218-59269 GCA_001188405.1 Loxosceles reclusa | reverse complement strand
CCCTCATGTCAGCCCGTATTCGGTCTGGCGGGGCTCTGCACCACTAAGCCACTTAACCGAGGCTCTGAACCCGGTCGATGTGGGCGGCCGGGTCAACCCACCCGAGGGGTGTCCTACGACTGTCTCCGACTCCCGATAGATATGACGACGGATAGTAATATCAGTACTAGCTCTGTCGGCTGTTCTGCTTCGGCGTGCAGTCGGCTTGGGTGTATCTGATCCGCACGCTGTGGTTGAAGCTCTCGTGTGAATATCGCAGGAGGTGTAAAACCCTCCTGTGTAGATGCAATTGCAGGAACACAGTACGGTCATCGGTCTGCGTCCTTACTAGAACCTAAAGCGCATTTATGCATATGTGCAGGTCAATTATTTTTCATTTTAGACACATTCAAGAAAACTGTCTTCTTGTCTTATTTGTATTCAGCAATATAACAATATTTGCATTCTGCTTTGTAGAAAAAAGGATGATGATAACGATGATAGTTGGCTTTTTATGGGTCCAGGATCTATTAATATCATACGGCGGCAGACGCGAGATGAACATGAACAAGGTGAAGACACACACCCATGTCAATCGGTACTACCCAGCCCGTCACCGGTACCACTGCGCCACTGGTATGGCTCTATAGAAAACGAGCTCATACTCAAACATAGCCCGGGAAGAGCTTCATGCAGTCGGAAATTTTAAAACCCTCTAGCCTAAGATCGAAATATTTCATATGTTTTAAAACCTAAACTTACAAAATTCTATTCAAGAGTTCAAGGGACGAGACTAATTTTTAGTTTATTTCTAGAAACAGAATTACACATACTAAAGTACAACCAAAGTATGGCGACTAAACAAATTTGCGTACATACACTTAATGTGATCATCTATATAGCCTAACTTTGCCCAACATGTTTAATTAACCCTGACCAATTTGCAGATAGGGGGAAAAAAATCACACTGACTTTAAAATAAATTTTAATAATTATTATGTGAAAATTCCTTCATGCAAGCTAAAACCACAATGCAATAATTCCCATGAAATATTCGATGCGAAGAACATGGGTAATAAAAAGTGAATAGAAATAGTCTTCTCGGGGGAAAAAGAAACACCACCAGGAAGGAAGCATCCGTTTTTATTGAAATTAGCCATGTGTACAACACATACAAAGATGAGAAACTGATTACAAAATCAAAGCCTGATTACAAAATCAAGGCCTGAGTGGCACTGACAATGTCAGTCAGTACGTCGTGAAATCACTGCCAGCCGTGATGCATGCCACCATGCTTTGCAGTACGAAATCATATAGAGGTATGATGTCATCCTGCGAGATTTCGCCAAACGCCTTGCAATCCCTGCTCCAGTTCTGTGAAATTCCGTGCTGCCCGAACCCGATAGCACATCACATGTCCCGGCTATGTGCGATTGGCGCGAGATCCGCGAACTTCGCTGGCTAAGGAAGAGTTGGAACTGCACGAGACAATCCAGGGATACACGAAATGTATATGGCCGGCAGTTATCTTGTTTGTACATGGCCTCTGGGTGCCGTGCCATAAAGGGCAACACAATTGGCCGCAGGTTGTCATCCACATATCGCTGTGCTGTCCGCGTTATTTGCAGACCTACAAGGGACGACATGCTATCATACGCGATCGTTCCCCACATTAGCATAGCCGAAGTACTGGCCATGTGGTGTTGCACAATAAATAAAGTTTTCTTGGGAGCGTTGCGGCGTACCCCTCCAGACACGGATGCGATGGTTATCTGGTGTAAGGCTAAAGCGGGATTCATCGTTGAGCGCAATGCGATGCTAATCAGCTGACGACCATGATGCTTGGGCACGGCACCGCGCGAGACGGTGGTGACGGACTTGATGGCAGTCGTCACAAAGAGCGACAGGAGCGTATCCCTGCAGCTGCCAAGCATCCAGCAATGGTGAAAGGTTCTACAGGTGATATAGCAGAATTACAGCCCGTTGTATCGTGGACAAAGAAGCTGTTGAAGTAGTTCGGCCTTGTCAGACAATCAGCCGATCTCGTCTCATAGTGGTGCTCCTGGGTCTTCCGAACCTGCATGCCGGGAGGCATGCTGATTCGTTGATGCGTACCTTGCCGCCTCCACTGTTGCCAAAATCTTTGCACGGCGGTGTCCGTTCATCCCAGATGGCGGCCTATTGCAGGGTATAGTCGTCCAATTGGGTGTATGGACTCCGTGTGAGTCGTAATGGCATTCCTGATATCCAACAGCTCGCTGTAAAGACGACGATAACCTGTATAGTCACAACCAGCAATTGCTTGCTGTTTTCATACAGTGTGGATTGCACGGTGGATCTGCACACTGTGGTAACAGTTCCAAGAGAAAGACGAGTTTTCTATGTCTTGTGCGAAAATGCCCGTCCAATTTGCGATTTTCTTTCCGTCATCCGAGTAATATCGTCACTTCGCAAGTTCTTGTTTCATGAGACCGAACACGTGAGTCTCATGGCACAACTCACTCAAAATTTTTCAGAAAATATTTCGTATTGGTCGTTGTTGCATGCGGACTCGCACTGTCATGCAGGATATTGCGTTATCATCGGTAATAGCGATTAATATCAAATGAGAATGGATACGGTTTAATTCTGATAATAATTATGGCGTTACTGACTTATGGAGTATACAGGACTTGTTGAGTGCTGCAAGGAAATTATTGTGATCGTCCAGGCACTCACTTTACAACAGGATTTGGCATAAGCCGATGTCATCACCAAGGCCTCGAATTACGCAAATTACGGTATTACGGAAACTGGTGAAACAAATGTGAATTAGGATCAACCAAAAGAATCTAAATTTTTATGTTGCAGTTAAGACAAAGGTAATACTTGGACATACACTTGAAAATATGAACAGATACTGACGGATTTAGGGCGTTCGCAGAGGTTGATCGGTTATTGGAGGTTTAATGGCACAAAACCCGAAAGGCCATTCTGTGCCAAACAAAAGCAGCAAGACAAAATTAAACAGATCTAAAACAAGCATAAAACGAACTATATGGACTGATGTACCCAGACGCTCACAGAGCCCGATCATGAAGATTGGCTGGTTAGTTAATTGAAATTTAATGACACATGGGCCTGTAGATGCCATTCTGTGACAAGCACAAAGTACGGAGCACTAAATGCCGGGAGCACATGGTGACGTCACGTCCACTCACCAAAAAGGCCAGCCCGAGGGGTTGATTGGTTAGAAGTCAATGCTGCACGAAGAAGTTGGTGATGAAATAGTTAATTAAAACTGATGCTAATAAAGAAGTTGCTCGAGTACGTCAAAAGTTGATTCAGTGTGTTTAATTTTACAAAATCTGAAAGGAGTATAATCCAGTGTAACAAATACATCGGTCATCAAATGAATTATATTGAAGTAATGAAATATGATCAAATGTCTCACGGACACTTCGAGAGATTATTTCCCTTACCCCGAAAATGGTGAATTTGTCATCCGTTTCGTCAAGGCTGAAGAAAATCTGAGTATTTCGTATTTTTTTCTGCTAATGAGGTCAATGATCTTTCTCAGCCGTGCCGAAATCAAGATTCAACTATTAAACAGCATTTATTACAGAGGGGAGAGATGGAAAACATTCTTGTTAAATTACATGAACAGCATAAGGAAGCCATCTGCGAACTTCTGACTGAAAAGCCGCAATTAATTAATGTAGACAAATTATTAAAGAAAGAACTAATAGAAGAAGAAACAAGTTCTAAGATTGCTTACACTTTGATTCAGGGATTAAGTTAGGATTAGTTTAAATCCACTTCCAGCCGAAATGGAGAACGTTACCTCTTCAATAAAAAAAACTATTCTCAGTGTTAGAATCTTTATAAAATAAGATAGATTTTAAAAAAAAATTAAAAGAACAGGATTTTGAAGTTGAAAGAACTGAGTTACTAGAACAAAAAGGTGTAACATTTGAATTGGATTTAAGTTATAGCAAAAATTCGTAACCATATCAGTTACTTGAATCTAATATGCAACTACAGGCGGAAACCCGTTAATTCTGGGAGGAGCGAGTACTTCGATTATG
This sequence comes from Loxosceles reclusa, assembly GCA_001188405.1. Classification (NCBI taxonomy): domain Eukaryota; kingdom Metazoa; phylum Arthropoda; class Arachnida; order Araneae; family Sicariidae; genus Loxosceles; species Loxosceles reclusa. Next base: position 55,223 of record JJRW01S0007112.1, on the reverse strand, counting down.
TCAAGACAAGTTCCTGTGTGATATGACCCCTTGAATAAATGATGACCACAATTGCTTTACTTGTGGAACGTATCCAATCATAAGCCGGTTTAGGAAGTAAAGGCGTCTCAAGTACCTTATTCATGCAAGTATTCGGCAGAACATTCTATTACTTGTGACTTGAGTACAATTAACTAATTTATTCAAGGTCAGTTTCCGCTAATACTGGTCTCACAAAACAGCTGATACTTCACTAACGATTGACTCATAACACTACTGCGTAACAAGAATACATTCCTCGAGAAACGGAACTTCAGAATTAGATATCTTCAATATCGGTATCTTCGACATGCAATGAATGTATCACGACCTTGAATCCTTTATTTTAATCAGCACTGATGATTTCACAACTGCATAATTTAATTACTAACAAGAGACATACTTCCCCCATCCTCCCGAAAGACTGCCTATGTTTGTCAAAGCATCATCTTTAAATTTCACTTCATTTAGAACGACGATAACAATCTAGAGGTTACTCGTTTTTATTTTGAAGGTGAACAAGAATAAAAGAAAAGCCAGCTATACTACACTTTCTTGGAATGTGTCCTCCAAGCTTATTAAAGGTATTCTGCTCGCAGTGTGCTGCCTTCTTTCCTTCCCCGTTACCCTGAAGGAAGAAAATAAAACAAGAAAAAGCAAACGTTCATTCCACAAAGCCGTTACAAGCCGTGCATGAAAAGTACTCCTCGAACGTCTGCTCTCGCAGAAGAAAATTGCGCTCGCTCAACGCTCAACTTCCGATTTTCCCTACGGAATTTCATGAAATTAAGGCGTTGATGGGCGCGCGGCCTTCTTTTTTTAATTACTCACTGCAGTAGAATTCTCCGCTGTTTAATAAACAGGAAATGAACGAGATTTAAAAAGAAAATTTGGCTCCACCTATTTGCTCTCGCGCGAAAGTTGCACTCAGTTTTAATCACAATCAAGTTTTTTAAAGCGTATATCTAACTTGATTTTTCCGCAGCTGAATTGTTACGCTTCGATTGGGTTTGTGATGCTACTCAATTGTCGATTTTTTTTTTTTTCATCAATTCTAAAAATATTAGATTAAGTTTTTTTGTTTTTTTTTCGCGCGCGTGTCCGTTTGAAAGGTGAATTTGTTGGCTGATGCATTACGCCCCAGCGATTATTCAACAAGCGGTATTACAAAACTGGAAAAAACGCAAACGATATAAGTCAAACGAATACGCACACAAAAGTAGAAACCCTACTAATCTTAACTATTTGGGAAGCCAGTTTAAACAAAAATATTGTTCCGAGTTTAGAAAACAAAGTATGATTATTTTGACCCAAACCAGTCGCTACACACACGACAGTAAGATTCTAATATCTTATGCGGCTTTTTGTTTTCTTTAATTTCTAGGTGTTTAGGTATCTATACATTCATTTTCGAACTAGAGAATTCTAACGAAACACTAAGTTCCGTTAGAATCCTCTAGTGCGTTATTTTCCAATGTTAGCTTTCCTAAGCAAAAAGTTTAGTAGGATTGCAACTTTTCATCCAGAAAAAAAAGCAATCTAACTGTCAATTAAACTTCGAAGGCTTTCACGGCCAAAGTCATCAACACATACAGACTTCTGGGTCAGACAGCCGCGTCATTTGGAGTTCTTACCAACGTTTCGATGTGATTGCACACATCTTCAGGAAACTGAAGGTATGACAAACTGGGTATTGAGCAGAGTATTTATACTTACAATCGTGGATTTCCCAGTTTCGGGAATTCCATAGAATCCTGGGGATTCCCAAGTTTATGGAAAAAGCTTATTTGTAATGGTGTGAAAAGAGAACTGGTTTCCATACATTATATAGAGTGCTCCATCCCATCTGCTCTACTGAAATCTTTTAAGAACTTTAGAATTTCTATTGCCTCCTGAACCAACCTGTGGGACCATCGGTTACTTTTCTGAGCAGCGTTGCTTTCTTCTGTAAACTATCTAATGATTCTTTTGTATTGCATGTTCTGTTACTTCAGACTTCGCTGGTTGTAAAGTCGCACATACCTCCCATGTTCTTTCAGCTTGATGGTAAAAGATCTTTCAGTCTGCCCAATATGGTGCCTCTCCCAGGGTATTCGATAGGCACCTGGGCTGTATCCAGTCTTTCTGTTTACCTCTGAAGGGCCTCAATCTTGATTTTATTTTACTCGGTGGTAGAAATATAGCTTTTATGTCGTATTTTCTTAGTGTCTTACCAATTCTGTCCGTTACGTTATGAATGTATGGAAGGAAAGCCTTGTCACTACCTTCCTTCACTGCATTCTTCCTTGGGTTGATGGTGTCTTTCTCCTCATACATCTGTGTAAATAAGATGCTGTAACCATTAGTTCTGAAGGCAGCTTCGAGTAGTTTCATTTCTTCGAAATGGTCAGATTCACATATCTTCTGAGCACGGGAAACTAATGTGTTCATTACTCCTGCTTTTTGACTTGGGTGGTGATGCGAGCTTGCATTTTGCAGTTACTGATTTGTATGTGTTTGTCGTTCCATAAACTGTGTCCTAGAGTTCCGTCCCGCTTTCTTTTCACTAGAACGTCCAAAAATGGAAGTTTCCTCTTTCTTCGAATCTCCATGGTGAATTGTATCTTTTCATTTACCCTATTTAGATGGTTTAGAAACAGATGTAATTCTCCTCTTCACTGTGTTGCCATACCACAAAGGTGTCATTAACGTATCTCTTCCATGCCTTTGGTTTCTTCTTTGCCGTTTCCGAAGCTCTCTTTTCGAGTACTTCCATAAACAGATTTGCTGCCGTTGGTGACAACAGCACATCATCATAGATAAGGGGTTTTCCATAAACGTGGGAATCCCCGAGATTCTGTGGAATTCCCGAAACTCTGGGTAATCCCAGGTTATAAGCACTCTTGTCAAGACTCAGCCTGTCGTAATACCTTCAGTTCCATGAAGATGTGTGCAATGACATCGATACGTTGGGAAACTCCAAATTACGCGGCACTTTGACCTATGTATGTTGAATCTAACTTTCAGTTTACTTACACCATTTTCTATCGAATTCGAAGCAAACTTCGTATAAACGTGTTCAACATCATTAGGATATGGACTCCATTGTCCTATTCGTAACCACTGGATTTTACGTATTGATTTTAGACCTCCGTTCCTTTAAAAATCGCTATTTTAGGTGCTATTACATGCTTTTATAGAAACCGAACTAAGCCCATGAAACTACCCTCCTACCATACACGCCTTTTGATTTGATTTTATCTACGTCACTATAACACCCTCTTATGAAAATAGTCTTTTAGATCCTGTCATTTCCCAGAAAGTGCATCCGTACTGCAACCCAGCATCCCTGAATAGTGACTCATACGACAAATCGTTCCTCTCCAGTGACGTGTATTGATTAAGAGCGCACTATAGGGAAGTGACGTCATGCAATAGCGTGGCATGTCTATATAGAAGAACCAGGAATGAGATGAGGGCATTAACAAAAAAAAAAACTTTCTTTTCACGGGACGGAGACGCCTAATGTGTAAACTGATTTGGTTCATCTTCTTAAGCTCTTTCTTCCGGAAATTTCTGCATTGTTTAAACTTCACAATTTACAAAACTAACCCCTTCCTTTACAAACTTTGTGCAATAACGATTGAGTGGAATTTTGACACAAGAACCTGCAAAAGCCAAACACAAGGTAATTACGGAACACTAAATTGTCCGGGCACCTTGTGGGCGATACGTCATTTACCATGCAGACCAGAACAGTGAACCCCTTTTACATATTAAAACTTTTAGAACCTAAAAAATTCAGAAAATTGAAATTTTTCGAAAGCTGGCTTTTCACTCCTATTTACCAGTTATAAGAATGAGTGTAAACACCGGTTGAGATGACGTTTACACTTCAGGTGCTATTAATATATATATACCTTTTACCCAATGCGATTTTTCTTTTATCAATCATGCGTAGAAACTGAAGTGGTTCATTGTATGCAGGCAAGTTTTGAAACATATATGAAAGCATATGTGACGTATAACATTGATAAATTTATAGTATTTTTTTTACGAAAACTATTTTTTTAAACCCTACAGGAACTATTTTTTAAATCCTTTTTAAAGTGATTTTCTATGGTTCCTATTAGCTAGTTGGTTGGTTATTTGGATTTTAGTGGTACATGCTGTGTGTCAAACACAAGCTCATCACGGAACACTATATGGCTCGGGCACCTCAGGGACTATGATTCTATTAAACTTCGGTAGACTTAGAAATGGTAGGAAAGGGGAGTATGAGAAATTGTCTCGAAATTCTTAAAACTCCAAGAAAATCAGGGAGACTTGGAAGTTACGCATCTCATTCCTTTATCTGTTCAAGTGATACATTCAATGTTTATTCATTTTTCTTCCGTTTCTTATAATTTCAGGAGCTTCTGTTACCTGGCGATTACAAAATTCAACTGAACATTACCGATTTCTTTAATGCAAAAATTTCCTTTTGAAAATATAGGATATTTATAAATAAATTTTTCAGTTGATAAACGGGAGTTGCGATGTCAGTCACGATTTTCGATATTCACTCAATGTCATATGGTCGTTAAGAAATGATATTCAGCGGCATGAATAATTAATTGCCAAGACAAACTCTCGCAATTGACACGAAATGCTTTTACCAATAACGAATGTACCATGTGCGCTCTAGATCGCGCAAGAGTGGTGTTGGATGAAGTCTCGGGGGCTTTTACACCAACGTTAGAGACTATTTCTGAACAAAAATTAGTTTAACGCAGTCAAACATGCACTGAAGATAAAGTATGCTCTGGACGGCCAGTTGAGGACACAGTGATGGATATCGTTGAGAAAAATCCATGGTACCTTTATGGAAGACCACCGAGTTTAAGTGCCCGCGATTACTGAAACTAGGCATTTCAAATGAACGAGTGCGTAATATCCCACAAGACAAATGCTCAATGAAAAACCTATGCGCGAGGTGGATACCGTGATATTTGATTGTCAAGAAAAAACAGGTGCAAGGGTACATTTCAGCGTCGTACTTGGCGATGTTTTCTGACAATCTCAAAGACTTTTTCCTGTTGATTCATGACTTTAAACAAAATATGCATCTACCACCACTACACACCTAAATCAAAATAGCAGTCAAAAATAGTGGACAGCGAGTAACGATGTAGCTGAAGACCGTTCGGTCAGCTGGAAAGGTGATGTCCTGTTTTTATTTTGGAGGGAGGGAGCTTCCCCGAAGAATTAACTTACTTGACTACTTGGGGAAGGGAAAAACGGTAATAAGAGCCTAATGCAGTATCTGGCACTAGTACATAGAGACTATGTACTAGAACCCACAAACAACCTCACACGCGCACCTACCACCACAGCCACCACCTAGAACCCTCATCACTCAGCACCTCCTATGGCAACCTCGACTAGTCTGGGGGTTCTAGGTGGTAGCTGTGATGGTAAGTGTGTGGGTGGTATATAGGTGGCCTATACCATACACTCCTATAGAATCGATCCTATACCAGCATCTATCCCATCGCTCCTACCTACCACACCACCGCTTACATCTATGGCCACCACCTCAACCCACGCTCCCAGCCCTAATACAGTATCTGGCACTAGTACATAGTGGAGCTATGTGTGTGTGTGTGTGTGTGTGTGTGTGTGTGTACTAGTGGGTATATACTAGTACCCACATACAACTCCACCACCTTATTAAGCCGTTTGGGCAAAAACAAATCGGCCATGTTTGGAGTGCAAAAAATATTATTCTTTCATCAAGACAACGTGCCGTCCCATAAATCAACCATCACAACAGAAAATCGGGCTTCGAACAGACTCCTCATCTACCCCATTCTCCGGATTAAGCCCCGGTTGGCTTTCCCCTCTACCCAAATTTGAAAATTATATCGAATTCTCATTGCGTGGGATGTCATAGCGGCCGTCAATTACGTATTTTGGCAGCCTTTAAGAAAAACGACGGGATGAAAAGAAGAACGAAAACTCGCTGGACCAAGAGTATAAAAGTTAATAAAGGTTATATTGAGAGTTAAAACAGATTTTTTTGTTTTTCGTTTCCAAAAACGGTATTCAACTTGCTAACACTTAACCAAAAGACACCTTATGCACATAGAACGAGTGAAAACAATTCGGAAAATTAATACAGCGTTCCTCCCATTAAACTTAATTCGTCTTAAACCCGTTGTCACGACGAACAAGTGGAATTTCGTATATGCCAAAATGTGAGTGAGTTTCAATTTGTAGGTCATTTTTCCTTCACAGGCAGACGTGTCAATGTGGATCAATGGGGGTAACGGTGTTCAGATTCCTGTAGGTAACAATCATTATAAATTAGGCAAATTATGAAAGTTCCCCTCTTCCAACCTTCTGGTGAGGATTAACTCTTGTTTTCAAAGCCTCCTGCTGTCTGCTGCTCTTCCTGAGCAGAGGTCGGAGAAGTTTGCGCGAGAAGCGCCGTCACGGTTCCTTGCCACGAGCAATGGACCCAAGCATTTCACCTTCACTGCTTCGGCAAAGCCTAATCAGTCGAGGCTGGTTGGCTATGCTCCCGTAATTTTCGGAATCGTGCAGAGCTAGAAGGCAACGATTGGTAGCGAATGTATCCAGAAAGAACGCTACAAATTTATAGCAACTTGTAAATACACCTACTTTCTTTCCATGGGAAAGATTTGCCTTTCTTCCGTCCCTCTCAAAAGAAGTGCGATTGCTGGCAGAATTGCTTCACACCACTACCGTCGAAAGAAAAGTACAGAAGTCACCTCCAAAGCGCTTTGAAATGGAATACTTCCTAAAAGCATTTCAAGCATTTTTCGCACAAGAAAAACAAGAGCTTCAAAAGAGAAAGAGAGAGAGAGAGAGGAAGGGGGATGCGCGTCTTGCAAGACATTTACGTATAGGTTTTCTTGAAAACAACCTTTCAATACAATGAGTGAAGATTTGTTTACAGTTAAAGTGAAGGATAACGGAACTCAACAAAAGACAAAATGGTTT